>JAQQZT010000023.1:31591976-31604000 GCA_030068275.1 Clarias platycephalus | reverse complement strand
ATACAGTATGATGCAATTCCATATTAGATTCGTCATGAATGTGAGTTGTTGTTATTCAGCCTGTTCTATCTTTTTTTTTTTTTTAACTTTGAGCACCCGCCCCTTTAAACGCCTCTGCATGGCCCTGCTGTATGAGGACCTACAGTAATGTACCCAAAAGGACAGGAATATCTGTCTTGAGTCTTCTATGAAATTTGGAAGGTGTGGGTGTGGGGGAACATTTGACAATTGTGTTGAAGTAAAATTAAACTAACAAACTAAGCAAAATGCGTGTGTGTGTGTTTGAGTGAGAGAAAGAGAGAGCACATTTCTATATATCTAAGTGAGGACCAAATGTACCGAAAGGACAGGAATATTGTATCTGTCTAGAGTCTTCTGTGAAATATAGAAGGTGTGTGTGTGTGTGTGTGTGTGTGTGTGGGTGGGCATGAGGACTAAAAAACCAAGAACATTTGACATGTTTTCATGTTGTGTTGAAGTAAAACTAAGCAAAATGCGCGCGTGTGCGTGCGTGCGTGCGCGCGCGCAGGTTGAGACTCAGGTAGTTATGCTGTAACCCGAGCCTGCACCATGTGATCAGCGCTGGGAATTTAGGAGGAAGACAGAAGGCAAACGAGAGAGAGAGAGAGAGAGAGCGCACGCGCGCGCGCATTAAACCTGATGCACCGATGCCGAGATGGCCGTCAGTGTGTAACGGAGGGAATAATAATAATAATAATAACAACAACGATAATACAAAGGATTAACTAGAGAAAACACGGGAAAACCGCGTGATCGGACGCAGAAGAGCGGCGAGTGTGGGGCGCGCGCTGTGACGGCACGTTCAGGTGAAGCGGAAGGGACCTGCGCGCGCTAGAGTACACGGAGGAGAGAGAACAGACAGAGCTGGATGGAGCGCCGCGCGCCGAAGGCCCGAGTGTGATCAGGGAGGAAGGTAAAGCCGCTAAACAAATCATACACACTCTGTACAGAGCCGAATATCACTGTAGTATGTGTGTGTATTCACTCCTGTTCTACACACAGCAGGGGTAGGACTCAGGATCCGAACTTACCCCAAATACACACAGCAGGGGCAGGGCTCCGGATCCGAACTTACCCCAAATACACAAGTGCACGTTCTGTAAACTACCCCTTAACCCATTGTGATGTGGACTGTATGTGTTGCATTATACTGTATACTATAGTTTCATGTTACACTTGGTCTATTTCTTTCTTACCTGAGTTAGTGTATGTAACAGGTGCATTAAGCCGAGTGCAAAAGTTTACACTCCCCTCCTGTTACTTTGTGGATTTACAAACTAGGCTATTTCACACTGGTTATCTATCTATCTATCTATCTATCTATCTATCTATCTATCTATCTATCTATCTATCTATCTATCTATCTATCTATTTTTACAAAAAACAAACAAACAGGCACAGATAACACTAAAAGGCTGCTAAGTTAAAAAGAATCAGGGCATGTACAGTAATTAACACACTTAACTTTCCAATATGAGTATAAGACAGTATCTGTCTTAATTACATACAACATTCATCTGTTTGTGGGGAGCATCCCATCGAAAGCACCCCCCCCCCCCCCATGTTCCTGAGTGAAAAATGTAAACAAATATAAACAAATATTTTAAATATAAAAAGTTTATTTTGTAATCACATGTATACAGGGTTTAAAGCAGAGTTGTGGAAGGTAGTACAGGAATTTTAACAAATGTGTAAAAAAATATATAGATCTGAGCACATTTTCTGTCTTAACATTTTTAAACATTTGTGTTATTTGTGATTACTGAGTAAACATGACCGTGCTTGATACATGTGACAGGGATTCAGTGGAACACAAGCTGGTAATTAATTTGGGATAAAACTAAAAGACCTGGAAGCTGAAAAACTGATATGCCCTGAAGAAGCCGGACATAAAAGACACATTTAGGAACATGTGTTAAACACTATTTGGACATGATTAAAGGGTATTCTACATCAAGCATACACCTTTTGTACCTGGAAAGATACTTTGTATGTGTGGAAAGTTTACTTTAAAACCATTTTTATTAAATAACTAAAAACTAATTGTGGTCTAATTAGGCCCCTTAAATGATTTTGAAGCTATCCTTTAAATAACAGTATCTCCAGGAAGAAGGCAAATCCACTTCAGTACCCTTGTTTTCTTAGAGTGTACAGTTGAATGCAAAAGTTTGTACCCTCCTTCATTTTTTCCGAGTGACTAGTGAACACATTTACAATGTATCTGAATTCATGAATTGAAACATGTTGAAGAGTCCAGGTTGTGAACAAATGGAAATGAAAAATGAGTAAATGAAAGAACCAAGAAAAAGAAGTAAGAGGTTTTAAGGATCGGTTTGTACAGCAGATCTGAGCTTTAAAGCTTATTATCATATAAGTAATGTAATATTTGACATATTTACAAATGGCAACCTGCTAAATCTCAAAAGAAGCAAAATAAATCAGAAATGAACTATAAACTAAAAGTAAAAATTGAGTTTTTATTATCTGTGTATTATTATTGTATAGTATATTATTATTATTATCTTGAATGAACAGCTGTAGAATTTAAAATTAGGCCTACAATGTTTGCCTTTTAAGGCGGGTTAACTTTGGAACACTCAAGGTCATTGTGCAAATGTATAAAAATTAGAAATGCTTGTAGGAAGGAGAAAGTTAGAATGTTTGCTTTAAGGTGACTTTAAAACAAAATTCGAACGTATTACCTCATAGGATTGTTTTTTTTTCTCTTATCAAAAGCACTTTGTACTTGAACTTGTAGCACAAGTAGGATATAAGGTGTAAGACATTCGGATTGAACCGAATCGTCATGACACATCGCGTAAACAAGGCAGATGCACATTTTTAACCGAGGCGTGTGCTTTACTCCTACAGTTACGAGGAGATTACAGAAGCTGCGGTGGTGATATTTGGCCCCAGCATGGTTTTCCCGTTAGTGCTGTCGTGAGCGTGCTGAGGCTCGGGGGAGTGTCAGTGGGTCCAAGCACACCGGAGCACGTCATGCTGCAGACAGGATTCATGGCAGGCGATCATCTGCTCCGAATTCCCAGAATGGGTGAGTGAATACAGGTTATCTCTACAGCAGAGACTGAATGAATTACTAATCCTCCCTAAAAGTTCTGCAGAAGTAATGGTATGTTTCCTTCACTGATATTGTATTTTTTAAATCTAAGAAGGTGTTACAGAATGACCTTAACACACTCCGACACACCTTTCACCAGGGTTGTTTGTTTCGTTTTTTTATTATTATTATCTAAGGCATGTGTAAGCATGTCAGGTTATTTCACAAACACTTTAAGTATTTAGGAGGTAAGAATGCGCCATACTCGCTCTCCCAAAGAGCAAAACAAATAACCCCACGGCTGAAGTCAGTAAAGCCGAAAAAAACCTGCTTTGATGAGAAAGAGAGAGAGAGAGAGATCGGTCTCCTGTGACGCTTCACAATCACTAGACCAAAGATGACAAGGCACAAGGAATGCAGTGTTCATGAGGTCCAGCATAATCTCCCACAGAAACGCACGAAACATGACTCACAAGCCGAAAGCACTCGTAATGTAGCCAGAAATAAAATACCCCGACGATAAATACACACGAAGTGAGAGATAGAGATAGAGAATGTGTGTGAGAGAGAGAAAGGTTAACAAGAAACCAAAGCGTTAATCATTCACATGAGTAAATAATCACCCCCTCAAGGATGAAAGTGCACAAAGATAACACAGGAGTAAGTAACTCATGGGAATGGATTGTACATTGAAAGCAATTTGACCTATATTTTAGCAGTTGATGCACCCTCCACAAGACCAATACGAATTCAAACAATTACAGAAACGAGTTATCTATCTGCTATCATCTAACAAAAAGGGCATTATAAAATGTAAATTTGTTCGTAAGGAGATTCTGCACGAGGTCTGAAGATTTAGAATTAGAATTAAAACATATATAGAGAGAGACAGAGAGTAAGCCATGCTCTATCACGCTTTCGTTTTTGTTTCTTCTGCACACAGTTTATACATGGTAATCTATCGCGTTGATTGGGTATGTTGAGTGATGCTTATAGCCACGCCCACATTGAGGAAAAAGCACTAAATTACTGGAACATTTCTTACTCTCAATTATCAATAGGCATCAGGGTCCGGGTAGAACTGTTACTCGGTGTGGGCCGCGGTCCAACATTTATTGAAATTTTCTGTGCTTTCTAGATCGTAGGGTTGAAATTACTATTTCGTTCCTGTCAATCACAGCTACTTCAGCTAATTCTTAGTATTCTTGAGTGAAGGTATGCAGAAGGGGCTGATAGCGCTTTACTATAGTTTGTTAGACTGCTCCACAATGAAACAAGAGGTTGAGTGAAGCACATGGAGCTCTGAATGGTGCAAATTGTCTGGTGACAGAACTGAGGAGAAAATAAGGAAAAATTAAAAATACATGTATAGATAGATGGATAGCCCTTCTTGCCTGGTTACTGAATTTGAATAGAGTAAACCTTGTGGTTTAAGATGATGGATGATAATGGAGTTCACTGTGCTCATGGGGGCATTCAAAGCTTTTGAAATGGTTTTATACCAGGACTCCATGACTTTTGGTCTGACATAGACTGCAAAATGTGGGACCTTATACACACAAGTGTGTGCCTGTCTCTGGCACACACTTGGGTAATAATGTTTATAAGGGCTTTTGAGGGGGTCAGCGAAATGGGAGGATGTGAGAGTGCTTGTGACACGCACTGGAAGACCTACCCGTTCAGAGACAGCGTGGGTTTATTTAAAGGGAACTGAAAAGGAAAGTTAAGAAAATGAACAACACAAAAGTAACAGAGCTCCGCCGTCTCCTCGAGACCGGACGGGAATCTAAAAACTAAAAATAAACATTCTCTCATCCTCACTGAATGAGTTAACTCTGTCTGAGGGTTTATGTCTTATTTATATGTCTTTTTAAACTGGATCGAAAGCACGGCGGCGGGAAGAGGCGGTGGTGTGCCGCTCTATCTCAGTTACGCTGGCTTCTGATGTGGACATGGGTTGGGTCTTTGCCTTTGTCTTTGTGCTTTGTCTTTCTATTTGTAGTCCCTAATACCAAGCTGGGTGCTACCTAATGTTAGAATAAAATGGGGGACATAAATAAACCCTCCAACAGGTGCAGTGCGTTTGTGGCAACCCCGTGCCTGGGTGACCTCAGTAACAGTGCAGAGTGTCCTCTCGCGGATCTGCCCCTTGCGAGACCTGTGTCGTTACAGAATGAGCTCCATCTGGAATGCCTTTTTTTTCCATCCATCTATAGGTAGGGTACCACTTGTAGGGTGATGGGGAACCTGGGAGCCGTCCTCAGGAACTCAGGGCACAACTTGGGGCAACCCATTGCAGGGCACAAGCACACACACTGACACACGCAGTTACAGTTTGGTAACTCAAATCAGCTTACACTGCATGTCTTTGGACTTTTGGGGTCAGGGGTAGCTCAGTGGTTAAGGCATTGGGCTACGGTTCGGAAGATCCCAGGTTCAAACCCCAGAACCACCAGGTTGCCACTGTTGTGCCCATTAGCAAGGCCCTTAACTGCTCAGATGTGTAATGAGATAAAAATGTATAAGAGCGTCTGCCAGATGCTGTAAATGCGGACTGTAGTAGGAAACCGGAGGAATTTCACCAAGCATGGGGCGAACATGCAAACTCCACACACACTGACCAGAGGCAAGAGTCGAACCCCCATGATTATGATCATTATGGATTAACGTGCATGAAGTAATGACTGAAAAAGTCATCTTAATCAGGTTTTAATGAAAGCTTTTCTAAACTGAGGTGTTTAAACATCAAAGCGGTCATTCGTTTGACTGGAAAAATATATTAATAATCGCAAAAAAATCTAATTCGCAATATAGGTCTATGAAATTATTTAATCGCAGAAGGATGCAATTTATTACAGGTAATATAATGGGGATTGTTAATAATTTAAATATTCATGCATTCTTTAAAATATTTTTTTCTGCTGATAAATCAATATTGGTAAATAGAGATGGGCTGAAATGGTGCTCCTTTTGTGTGGCACTTCATGTATCGCTACACTGACTCCAGAATCGATTTTTTAAAATAATTGTATAACTTGTGTATGTTTGCATTTGAGGTGATTATATGTTGCAGTTCCTCTATCACCCTGCAGGTGGCATATTCTAAACTTTTCACACATTGGCAGGTGGCAGAGCAATGTGCAAAGTTTGTTTAGAAATGTAACAAAATCTACAAAAATATTATTGAATCAGGATATTTATAACATAGTTAGTGATACTAACAGAATGGCAGAATAACCCGAATCGGCACAGAGGTATGCTAATATTGGTTCGCCTGGTCCCTGATGTTTCCCATCCCTAATGGCAAACATCCCTGTAATGAGATAATTTATCTAATTATTTGGTGTTAGCCTAGATAAATATGTTTGAATACAAAATGGTACATTCAATAGTCAAATATGTACATATATAATTTTTTGTCTTTAGAGAAGGACATCTACAGTTTACATATCAACAGATCGTGAATCGTTGTGGTGTAAATATAGATTGTGTAAAGTACCTTTAGGAAAGCCATAACAAGTATTTGAAAGTGTTAGTAACTTATTATATTTGTCTCATGTCAGTTGATTGTTTGATATACAATCAATTATATCATTGTTTAAAGGTTCCATTATCCTTAAAGCAAACTGAAAGTTTGCTGAACTTTTTTTCTTATCTTATTCAAAATGAGTTTTTGTACTTAAAATTATTAAACTAAGTAGAAGTGCTGTTTTATTGTGTTGTAGTTTTATTTTGTACCTTATGTAGATCCTAAGTGAGATCATGTAGGCAAAAATACAGAAGAACATGTCTGTTTGTCCTTGACCTGCATTTAAAAACAAGCTGAAGTTCAAACAAAACAATTTCACCCTGTACAGTACATTCGTTCTTTGTCATAATTGGCGGTGTATGACCAGGAAGCATTAGTCACTTATCCACCTCCAGCTATCCACAATCCCGTCCAATCCTGATCTAAGCATGTGGTATATTCCCACACTGATACTATGTTTCATTCAAAAATGCCACGTTATGGAGTTACAGTGTTTACATTCTTATGCACGTTGCTTTGATAAGGAATTTCATCTCTAATCTGGTATTGAGAAACAACTCATCCTGTGTGGTTTCTTTATGATAACGTCTCCTAACGTCATCCTGAAGGCTGTAACATCCCGGGCAGTTTCACTAGCTGAACTGAACGTTTGTTACTGATTAGGATTAGAAACGCGCAGTGTGAGTCAGGGAGAGGAAGCGGAAAAGCCTGATCGCATTGCATGTTGTTTTATATCACATCAGGTGCAGTTGAATTTGGGTTTCTGATTGGTTGTTGTTAATTTCCTTTGAAAGGTGTGCAGCTGCAAATTACAGGTCAATATTAATGTTCTAGGTTTGTTTATATGTGCAGTTCGTATGGTGGAAGACTATTAATAGATGGGTTTTAAAAGGTGATAGGAATCCTGAAGGTCTTCAGGAAATTTTTAAAATAATAATTATTAAAAAAAAAATGTTTCTGGCATCAGGTAGCTTTTACATACTGATTATGTCTATTTTACTTAAACCAAGTTTGTAATGTACTTAATTCCATTTAAGTAGTTTATTATATAGTTTTGTTAAATTTTTTTTTTATAGTTATAGCATTATAAAAATATCGGTTAAAGAAATAAACTTTGCGAACGTGAGGTGAGGTAGGAACAACTATCTATTACTGCTATAACATAAGCGATACTAGTTAAATATAACAATTAAAAGTTCAAAGAATAAGTATTAAAGCTTTTAAAGTATAACTATAAATCAAATTTTATGTGCCCATGACTTTGTTTGCTTGGAAATTAATTGCACACTCATAAGCGCATTTAAAAAAATGTACAGCGCCATCTGTTGAATTTTACGATGAACTAATTATTTTTTTCAAGAGCGATTTTTTTGTTAATGATATAAGGACATTTTCCATTTAAATTAGAATATCAAAGTATGAACCAAGGATTATGTTACCTTAAACTCGGCCAAATACATCTGTGAAATCGCCATTAAAATCGATTCATTAGTTTTTACGTGATGCTTGATGGAGGCAGATGATTCACTGTGGCGACCTCAGAAAGGGAACAGCCGAAAGACAAAGAAGAAGAAGTTTTTACGTGATGCTTGCTCAAACAAACAGACAGACAAAAATTCCCAAAACCATCTTCATGTGTTCTATTACTCTTGTTTCTTCCCCGACAAATTTTTTTTTATTAATTCTTTATAATTATATAGTTGCTATATATACCGTATATATACTATATATGAATATTTTTAATAATTCTGAATATTTTCCTTTGACACCATAACAGGAATTGTTTAATTCCTTATTCTATAGTGTCCTCATCTTATCATGTTTTTTTTCTTTCACAGGGAACACGACTATGGCGACAAACTTCACAAGCTTTACAACACCTTCACCTCAGGTGAGTGAATACCTTAAAGTCTGGGGGTGTTGCAGTAGAAAAGCATTTCAGGGGGACTTGCTCATCAGGGACAATCTGATCATTTTGATTTATACAGATTTCCTCACACATTTTATACTCCTTTCCCTAATTTTCTTTTGATTCTGTAAAGCAGCTTTGCGACAATGACAAAAGTGATTTATTAATAAAATTTAATTTAATGAAGGGCATTCAAGTCAAACCAGGATATGTGATAAAATGTCTGGTGAATGAAAGTGTAAAAGTGATTGACGTTTTCAGACACAGTATACAGTAGTAATGAGACACTTAACTGCAGTGCAAAAGTTTTAAAGCAGGTTGTACATTTATGAGTGATGCAGTCATTCCTGTGATCATTGAGTGAGTGGAACACCTTATCCTTGATAATCAACAGGAAAGAGACACATCTGTCTGTGGTAACTATACACACAAATCATTTGCACATTAAAGGAACTCAGACCTGACCTTGCCATTAAAGGAGTTCCTGGGAGGCCTGCGTTTTAGACATGAGGCATGGCTCTTTTGCACTGAGAAAACGTCCTACCTTGGTGACCAAGCACTAGTGAAATGCTGGGATAAGTGTGTTAGTGTAGCAGGGGATTATATAGAGAAATAAAGGGAGTTTTTACTCTCACAACTGTGTTCTGTTATTCTGCACAATCAAAAGTCCCATTTTGACTGGAACGCCCATCTTTGTTTATGGCTTGGTTCAGTCCACCACATAAATGTCACATAACACACTTTTTTACACACAGTTACAAACATTCATTAAAATATAAAAAACATTATCTTTAAAAAAGCATTTATTTTGAATTTGTATAAAGTGTGGCCGTCTAAAATACCCACTTCTAGTTTGTGAATAAGATACATTTAGAGAATGTTTATTATTATCTAGTCCTGACCTTTACTAATGTGGATTTTTTATGGACAGTCTCTAGAATTACAAAGTTTCAAATCTACCAATTTATGCTATCTAACTTTCCATTAAGAAATGTTTGATTTTATTTTAATTTAATGAAATATTATACAGTAGATACTAGTAGAGAATTTGCTGTGGCAGTTGATGTCCTATTGATGCAGAGCACAGTGCAGATCTGGTATAGTTGCAAATTGGTAATTGACCGATTGGGTCAAAATAAAAAATAAAAAACTTTAAATCATGCTTTAATTATATGTGTGTCTATGTTTTTTTCAGGGACCCAATATCGTAGCGATCGTTGTGCCAATAGTGGTAATACTAGTGCTCATCCTAATAGGAGTGCTGATCTTCCTGTTCTGCACGGTGAGGAAGAAGAGGCAGACGGAGGGGACGTACAGACCGAGCGCTGAGGAGCAGACGGGCGCACGCAGCGTCGAGGCCCCGAATGCACTCAAACTGCCCAAAGAGGAGAGACTCATTTAAGACACACCGAGTGCTGCCAGGACATGGTGTCGAATACACCCAGCATTTCAGAAAAAAAAAGTTGGATTTCTTTCGAATGAATCACAGAAGCACACATTTGTGTGTGTGAGAGAGATAAAGTGAGAGAGTGTTACAGCTGATTACAGTTGCTGACGAGGATGTCACACCTATCATTCTTTACTGTTATACACTACCAAGAATTGAGGCGTGTCATCGGTCCAAATGGTTTATGAACTGAAAACCAAGACTAAAACTTCTCTAAAGGTTGGGGGTGTGATTACTTTTCCTCTTCTTCTTTTGGCCTGCTGCTGGATACTGGACTGCAAGGACAATTTTATATATATATATATATATGTATATATTTTAAAAAGAATTTATCTATGTTATATCCCGACATCTTTTTTGTTTTAAACGTTGTTAGGTTAGTTCAACCCTGAACCACTAGGATTAAACACAAGTGATTATTACCTAAAACCTGATTTTCCAGAAACCTCCTCAGCAAAAAAAACACACACCATCGCTTTTGTTTTAATGAAACTCATCCGGAATGAACTTGAGTTAAATTTGTATTTTAAATTTGTACCACAAATCAATCTAAGCAAAAATAATTTTTGGACCTGAAGATAATTTATTTGGTTGTCGATTTCATCTCTCTTACCCAGCCCTTTCCAGTTAAGATGAATGCTAATACTGTTTGCAGTAGTGCTTTAGACACAAAGCACAGCGGTTGAAAAGGGGAGGGAAAAAAAAACACGCTTGATTGCTTATCCAAATTTGCAAATCTGGTCAAGAGATAAAAATGGAAAAACAAATATGAGCTGATCCTGGTGGTTAAACACAGCTGAAGACATTTCATGCACAGACATATTACAACTGTATGACTGTATAAAGGCAAAGACATATATTAAATTATAATTTAGTAAAATGTACTTTCTTTGGATTTCTTTTTGCAACTTCAGGATTAATCTGCTTGGTTTTATTATTTGAATTTTATTTAATTTGATCTTTTTTTAGATTAAACAAAATTAATCCAGTAGTCACACAGACAGGTCCAGGTTTCCAATCTAGTGTATGGTGTCACTTCTCAGATTATTGAAGATATCAAATTCATCTATACCCTTACTGTTTATTAGATTAGATTAGACGAGATTAAATTTAATTGTGCAAAGTACATGTACAAAGACAGTAAAATGCAGTTAGCATCTAACCAGAAGTCTACATGTGGCAATAACAAAATAACAATATGTATAAATACCATATAAATAATGTAATAAATAACAAAATGTGGAAATAGGCTATGGGGTGATATGTACAGAGGTATGGATGTTTTATCTACAGGAGGTGAAGTGGGTGTGATAAATAGGATATGTGATATAGGCAACATTTAAAGTATATAGACTACATTTATGACCTGTCATATTAAGTCAGGTGTTAGTCGCACAGGATAGTATTGCGTTATGGCCAGTCAATCAGTTGATAAAAACCTTCTGTACGCTATCTAAACTGGTTACTCTAGTTGTCGTATAAAAACATGCATATTTAGCATATTCCGCCCTGCTAAGGGTTATTTTTAGCGGTATTAGGTGTCAAAATAAGGCTGAGGAATCCATCTTTCTTATTAAGACACTGAATCCTTATTTAAATATTCTAAAAATAGGATTTCTTTGAGTTATCTGAAGCGCTCCTCGCAAACAAACTCGCTCGGGCCATATCCCAGGAACCGGACATGATACAGTAATAAACCTAGTTTTAAAAAGGCACTTATTTAGCAGACGCCCTTATGCAGAGTGACTTACATTTTTACCTCTTTATACATCTGAGCAGTTGAGGGCCTTGCTCAAGGGCCCAACAGGGACAGCTTGGTGGTTGTGGGATTAGAACTTGGGACCTTCCATTGGGAACCATAGTCCAATGCCTTAACCACTGAGCTACCCTTATTAAAGCAGGAACCTGACAATGTGCCTTAATACCTGGTTCAATGTGACCAGTAACATTTAAAATTGACAGGTGCTAAAAAGGAAAGAACAATCTAATACATCATGTACTTGAATAAAATAAAATATATAATGCAAATACATTATTATTATTTATAAAGAAAAACAAAC
>JAQQZT010000023.1:31557870-31573479 GCA_030068275.1 Clarias platycephalus | reverse complement strand
CACACACACACACACACACACACACACACACACACACACACACACACACACACACACACACACCCTCCTCCTCTCGCTTTCACACACGCACACACACACACACACACACACACACACACACACTACTCTACACAGAAACACTGCTCTGTTGCGATTCTTAAAGTGCAGGTTAATTTTTTTTTCCCTTTCAGCAGTGATTCCATTAGTATGCCTTCATGCGAGAGTTATTAGCGATGTTCCTTGAAAATTTTCCAGATAAAACAGTCTTTCCGTTAATGTGTGTGTGTGTGTGTGTGTGTGTGAGTGAGTGAAACTCAAATAAGAGAGGAGGAAGTGTTAATGTGTAAGACGAGAAGAGGGGGCGCATAAACGGAAACACTTATCTGTCGGATTTATTTAAACTTTTTTAAAAAGTAAAGTGCAGGTTAATTTGTTTTATTTTTACTTTATATTTTCTATTAATTATTTTTATGTATTTATTTTTTTGGGTTGTGGAATGAATAATTTGAGATTTCCATTATTTCTTATGGGAAACTTCGCTTTGATTTACGAGAGTTTTGAAATACGAGCCCGCTTCTGGAACAAATTATGCTCGTAATCCAAGGTTCCATAATACTTTTATATTGTTTAGTTCTAATCGGGATTTTGCAGAAGAGAGAATGGGACAAAAATTTTTAACCTTGTTGGACGCCTTTTATTCTTACGCAGCATTACCAAATCTTTAGGTGCTAATAATTTTGCACAACTAATTCACATTAGAGTACATTTTATAGGTTAAAACTACCTGTACATATTCAGCATTTTATTATACTCATAATTGCTTAATTTTTAAGGAAGCCAATAATATTGAAGCCCGAAAATCTGGCCCGAACAGTTGCTCGTGTTTGGCTGAGCTGTGTAAGCTCTATGCTGGTGATTGCTCTGTTTTTTTACAACAGTTGAGCTTCTCTGTTAAAGACTTAGGCAGGAAGGGGATCTTCTCCAGACGAGACAGGTAGATGAGTGGCTGGATGCTGCTGCTGATGTTCATGAAGGCGTAACCCACAGGCTGGATGTAGCACTTGAAGGCTGTGTGCGTGTAGTGATCCTCGAAGGGGAACAGGGCCACCAGAGGGAGGTAGTTAAAAATAATAATGCACAGGATGGAGAGCACCATCTTGAAGGCCTTCTTTTTCATGGGGTGCATCTCATCCTTGCCCACGCCTCGTGAGCGCTTCAGCGCCCACAGGATGGACATGTTGCAGATCAGCATCCACGTGAACGTGGCCAGGATCTCTCCCGTGAAGACTTTCTCGAAATTATGAAAGCCACCGATGGTTTTGGCAGAGGCATAACCAAAGGTGAGGCAGAGCACAAACACCGCCAGGCCAATCCTGTACTTAATATGCTTCAACTGATTAAAAGCTATCGGGAAGACCACAGCGATAAACCTGTCCAGACAGATACAGGAAAAGAAGAGCGGGCCGCTTGTGTCTTTCACGCCATAGGAGAACTGCAGCGCCCAAAATCCTTGCTTGGTCTTCCAGTAGTAAAGGTTCAGGAAGCTTATAGGGACCATGAGCCCGAAGTAGCCGTCCATGAAGGCCAGGCATCCTAGGAATATATCAGAGGTGGACGGTTCGTGCCGGTTATGGATCAAGGTAGCGATGACCAGGATGTTGGCTGGTAATCCTATTACAAAGTTAAAGGATTGCACTGTCAGGTCGAACAGGACGCCTTCAGCCGTGGTCTCACACCCTTCAAACACATTGAAGGGCTTAGGGGTCGTGTTCAGGTCAAGAGGGGCAACAGTGGGATCGAGGGTGAGGTTCATTCTGGAGCTGATGTCTTTTAGGTAAAGCAGGAGCTTCCAAAGACAAACCTATTAAATAAAATGGCATAATACAGTAAATAACCGTGTAATAAAAATGATAAGACTGAGAGGGTCTGGAAATTTAGAACAGAGTATTCTTGCTTCATCATCATTATCATCATCATGATCAAAAATGAAAATAGAAACCAGTTTCAAATATTTTATAACATTTCATTTAATATAACCAAACTCCAAAATCTTCATCTTTAATAACAATATATTAATACAGCATAAATTACTTGGACGAAGGAAAACAATAAACAAAATTGTGTGCTGAAGTGGAGTTTCTCTTGTCAGCTTGGGCCGTATTCACAAAGCTTCTTAAGCATAAAAGTTGCTTCTAGTGATGAAATTCTAAGAAAATTCTTAGAATTTCCCCTTAAATTTAGGACTAAATCCAGATAAAAATGATTCACAAAACATCTTAGACCTAAATAGATCCTAAGGTAAAAATTGTTAAGAGTAGAGAGAAGGACCTTAAAGAGACTTAAGAGTTTCTATAGCAGAGGACAAAATGGCGGAAAGAAGAAATATTCTCCAACCTTGAACATAAAGCTAAAAGTAAACACTGCTCTTCTGTCTAATTTAGTTTTCTTGTTCTTCAACTTCCTTCCATCTCTCTTGGATTGTTGGCTACATACCGTTCAAAAGTGCAGACTGTCCTGCAATCATGTAAATTGGTAAAAGCTGAGCCATTTTGCTCCCATCAATCTGAAATAGACACATTTTCAACATCTGGCTGTTTTAATTAACTTTAAGATGGCCTCCGAGTGGCGCAGTGGTAAAGTGCTCGCCCTATCATCTGGAGATCGCTGGTTCGAACCCCGGGTGATGCTGTTACCTCTCACAGCCGGAGGCCTAGAGAGAACTGATTGGTCGAGCTCTCTCAGAGGGGAGGGGTGAGAGGTACTTAGTGCTCCCACATTAATGACGGCTCTACAAGCCAATCAGGGGCGTCTGTGAGCTCGCGCAGGCGGAGGGAGCGGATAGCGCTGTTCTTCCAAGTGTGTTACGCCGCCCTTAACGGTGCGTGAGCGAGCAGTTCGAAAAAATGGTCGGTGACGTCACGTGGGTCGGAGGAAACACGTGGGTCTGCGGCCCTCCCGGCTTAATGTGGGAGTCTCCAGTGACTGGGAGGAATTGGACACGACTAAATTAGGGGAGAAAATTGGGGGAAAAAATCCGGAAAAAAGAGGGAAAAAATTTAATTGGATTGCTGCGTCAACCCTAGCAACGGGGTCAACCACACCTCCTCACTAAAATAAAGGTTTTTGTACTTTCCTTATTCAGTGTTGCTCTGAGTAGTTTCCTAAATTAAGTCTAAGACTCCCAGCTAGGACTTTTTCTGCTAAGATAGGAGCTGTCTGAGAGAATTCTAAAAAGCTTTGTGAATACGGACCCTGAAGCTCATTATTTAACAGCACATTCTGAAGTGTTTTATTTCATTTATACTACAGAAATTTCCCAAAGATTACAATGTTTCAGGCATTAATGAACAATGTATCAATTTATAGTTACATTAAATGATGTAAAATGCTATCTTACTAATCTTTTATTATTCAGTCCACTTAGAGTAGAAACGATGACATATTAATATGAACGCTTTAATGCAATCCTTGAGATTTGAATCACGGCAAGAACCAGTGTCAGAGCTGCTGCTGTAGAACAACATCATGAGAGACCTGAACTTAGGCGTGTCTCCATTTCAGGGAAAAACATCCTGCACATGCAAAAATCTCACACGATCGCCTGAGTAGCGCTTACATCTGTAGCGGTTTCATTATATATTTATTTAATTTCACCTTTCGGTCAGAAAGACAATGCATGCTTAATCAGCTGAGACTGACGAGAGTTACTAAACACCCGAGCAGCACCAGCAGCAGCGCATGAATCACGTCTCAGCGTCAGAAAAATAAATCAGGGGCCACAAACAGGTGCCTCGAGATCACAGCATCTCCTCCTCAGGGCTGTTATTGTGTTATCCTGTGAGCTCGTGCCAGAAGCCACAAGGGAACTGGGGCTGTACAAACAGCAGCCGTATATCTATACAAACACACACACGTGCATTTTCCTCACTATATTTCTGAGAACCTTCTTTGGACAAAATGATTAATGCAGCTAATTAATAATGCATTACGTCTAGGAAATATTTCATCTCAATCAAGATATAAAATCAATTAATCTAATCTGCATGTTTTCTGACTGTGGGAAGAAACTGGAGTACCCGGAGGAAACCCACTAAGCATAGGGAGAACATGCACACACAAACACACACACATACAGACCCAAAACAGGAACTGAACTCTCGATCCTCCTGATGCGTGGCCACAGTGTTGAACCCTATGCCACTGTGCTGCGTAAACCTTTGTTTTTTCATTTGTTTAAGACATCATTGAGTCCTTTTAGGGCAAAAGAACTACTATTTTTAACATAAAAACATTTGATATAAATTAATTCTTAGCAATATTCAGAGAGATTATCTTTAGAGAATAGATAGATAAATCTAATACTCCAAGACTCTAATACCAACTACCATGCCATGAGACAAATCACTGATATAAGGTCAAGCCTTTATTTTTCACATATACATTACTGTGCAACAAAATGATTTCTTCCCATATTTGGGAGTGTGGTGCAGCGTCGGCTATGACACTGCGCCCCCTGGAGAGGACAGGGATAAGGACTTTGCTCAAGAGGTAGCCTCTGCCCCTCCACATCACCCATAGGCGTACTAGTATCTATATGATCTCATGAGTTGTGCAGGTGTTGTCCAATGTTGGCCACACCTTCTTTTATGACATCACTTTAGCAAAATTATGTCATTTGTATTTCAAATATTTTAACACTTCCACGGCAGAGTTTTGTAATAGTTGTACCAGTTGTACCATACAGTACAATACCAGTGACATGCAGGAATAACTGTTTTAAAATGTATAAAAGTTATAACATGGTCCACATGAGAATAAACACTGACAAGGCGCTCTATCTTTTATAAACGAGCTCATAACTAACTCCGCCCTGCTCAGGTCCACCGAGAGGAGGACACGCAGGACGACGAGAATGTCTACAAGGGTTTGTTATAGTGCTCTGTGTGGGACAGGACATGCTCCTAAATACACACCTCACCTGCTCACCTGCTCTGTCGCTCTGGGATCGAGCTTCCACTCTCTGGAGATGAACTATGGTGTTTATCACTTTCAGTCGTGTGGGAATCATGGCCATTTATAGTTATAAAAGTTCATAAGGTGTTTTAATTATATATCAGCAAAGAAGTAAAAATAATAATGTAAACTATAAAGTGCACACCTTGAACATGAAATTACACTTTAAACACTTTGGTTTAATTTATGAATTTAATAAAAAATGATCTCGATGTAGTCCTGAACAAGTAGAGTGTCACACATGCTTCTTTTTAACCTTGTATTCCTCGATATATTTTCATCTTGTTCCATTCAATTTTAAGCTAGGAAATATAGCATCTATAAAACATAGAATATTTTTCTCTGAAAATCCTAAAACAGTCCTTAGTTTAAAAAAACTGAGAATACTGTGTTGTTAAAATTGGAGGAAAATTTTGGTCCAGCCCAAATCTTATTAAAACCTCTTCAATATTTATTAAGGGTTTATGTTTACTATGAGTTAATACAAGAAGAAAATGACAAAAACAATGAAATATCTAAATAATATTACAATTTTAAAGGTTAACGAGTCACTTCAATATTTTTGTTTCATCAGAACTCCAATATGTTGAAATGCTGATGATGTTTCTGATTATGCTATTGATCAAACAATAACTACTTGATATTAAGTCCTAATTAATACTTGATTGTTTAAGTTACGACAAAATAAAATTAGGACAATTAATTCGAAAAAGCAAACAATTGTAACTTTTCTAGGAAATTAAATTCAGACAACCAAACTAAAAAACTTACATACGCAGAAGATGCCCGGCGTGGATGCTCAATGGATCTGATAAAAGCGTTTGCATAGTTATTGAGCCCTCTGTATAAACTTTGATAAACCCTAAGGAATTAGAAATATCAAAGAGAGGGGAGGATCGTTTTTTTGGCCCTGTGCCTCTGGAGGAAGCGGTGACTTTGATGTTGTCAACAAATAATACTTGTGTAATGTTCTTTGCGTAACATTTTCATATGACAGCAGGACTGAATATTTGTGGCATATTCAAATGAATTCTTTGCAGCGGAAGCTATCTATGAATAACAGTCCTTAACCCTTAACACCTACAAATTCTTCGTCATAAAGCATATTACCAGCAACTGCAGTAAATCATACAAACACTACAAGGAAAGAGTTTTGCAATCCATGAGTTCTTTAAGTGTTCTTGAAGGGCTTCCATGGATGCTTAATGGTTCTCTATGAAACCAAACCAACGGCACAGATACAGAAACACTGAGTAAGATAATGCTTATTTGTTTATTTAAGGATTCTTAAAAAAATCTTTCTGCTTGGATTAAAGGTTTTTCTCAAAAGAACAGTTTCTCAATTTTTCATAAATTTTTTTTTTACTAGAAAGCAATGAATGTAAAACAAAAGGAAACAGGTTCAATTGTTAAAACTTGCAAAGCTAAATAGTTATAACTAGCTAGCAGAAAACAAGCTAATATCAAATAAGCACTCTTCTTCTCGTTCAACTACAAAACATCTGCTGTATCATACATTATACATTGTTATACAAGGTTTTCACCTGCTTGTTTCCTAGTAGAGCTATTCCACTGGATAGGGACCTGTCCTATATAGCTGACCCAGGACGTGCTGGAACAATTACATCTCCCAGGTGCTTTGGGAACATCTCGAGATCATCCAGGAGGAGCTGGACATTCTGAAATGATCTTTTGATCTGCTGCCTCCAAAAGCAGAAGAAACAAAGAACGAAAGAATGAATGAATGAAATTGAAATGTTCTGTTGTTCTCAGTTTTAAAGTATAACATTTTTATTATAAAATTAAATAATTATTCCCTTTTTCACATCCTGGTCACCTACTTGAAGTCTCACGGGATAAGTAACGGCAAAGGTGTTCTGCTGACCAATAAAATGTAACTTAATGCAAATGCATAAATAATAATAATAATAATAATAATAATAATAATTATTATTATTATTATTTGTATTTATACAGCACATATAAATATACAGATTCCTTAAAGTGATCACTCTAGACAAACAGACAGATAGATAGATAGATAGATAGATAGATAGATAGATAGATAGATGAACACCATGAAAAGCAGCCTGCTGAAAAAGAAACAACACAGAAAAAGAAGCAACAGAAATAATAAAATGAAAAGGTAACAAAATCTAACCCAAGACAAATGCAGATACAAACAGGAGGAAATTGGAATGAAAAGCAAAAAGGGAATAAATTAAAATAAAACAATAAAGCAAAGACACCCTGGTTTAGCTCATGCACACTTCAATGCTGCAGGTTTAAACCTGAATCCAGATCCAGATCCAAATAGCGATGTTACATTACACTCCTGATCTAAACATTTGGTTGCTTTCGTTTCAACATCTTCATCAGATACATTGTGATAATGAAGCAACAGTACCAGTTTTTCTGTATATAGAGCTACTGTATATCAGGTATTGACATTTAGTGTGAGTGATGAGGCATGAAATGTTCACGCTCTGTGTGTGTGTGCTCTAGAGCGTGAAACCCTCTTTAGTCCAGCATGGGGGATGTGCCACGCTCTGGGACTGGAGGGGTCTCGATCCTGTCAGCCCAAGGGGCACATCGAGTCACGCCCAGCTCAAATACACATCACTCGTGGGTCCTGTTTATAAACCCCCTCGCCTCAAACACACAGCAGACATGACTCAGACCCGAGTCAGACTCTGACAGACGGCTGACTGCCTCTGCTGATGAAGAGGTGTGGGATGGACACTGTAAGTATTAGACTTCTCCAAAGACGTGGTGAGAACATGAATACTAAAGATGCTCAGGACATGGGTAAAAAGCTTAAATTATGGCCAGACATATACTGACAGACTGATATTTGACATTATTTCTGAGTCTATAGTCAATTTTTTCTTTTTCACCCATTTATATTATTTTCTCTCTCTCGCTCACTCAGATACACACACACACACACACACACACACACACACACACACACACACACACACACACACACACCTGTAATATACTGTGCAAAAAGAAATTATTTTTTTTATAAATTTTGGCAAACACTGCTGCTGTACCACATTTAGAAAAACTAATACTACAAACCTAGTACTGGAGTGCTTCACTTATCTTTTGTGTCTTTCAATGCATCTGTTAATGTGGATGTAGTAATGCAACCTTCAAATGGTTTATGTTTAGAAGAGAGCTTTAATGCTAGCATAATAAATAAATAACTAAATAACACTTAAATACCAAAGATGTAGGTTTGATGATGTTTGCTAGATGGTACCACCCAAGAGACAAGATAAACTATTATACTTTCTTTCTTTTTTTATTCCTGCAAAGTTTATTCTTTTGTTTATTTGTTACTTCGTTTTATTTGGAATGTTAAAATGATAGCAAATGTTATTTCTCACATTTATTTTATTTCTGAGTCTGCTGTCAATTTTGATCAATCCTCCCCCATTTATATAATTCTCTCTCTCTCTCTGTCAATCTTTCTCACTCACTCACTCACTCACTCACTCACTCACTCACTCACACACACATACAGTAATACAATATTGTGCAAAAAATTAAAGAAATTATGAAACTCTGAAAATCAATGCTGCTATACCATAAAAAATATTTTAAAAGCAATTCAAAGTGATTTATTTACTGTAAATTTCTGACAATTCATCAATTCACCACCTGATATGCTCAAGAACAACAACAACAAAAAAACACTTGCTTGTTTTTAACTATTCACCCTTTGTTTATTTCATATTTTATTACATTTATAAATTTTCATGTTTTAGATGTGAGTTTATCTACAGGAGGCATTCAATGAAGAAAATCCAACTTTACTGTACAGATGTCAATACATATAACTGTCTGTCTGTGCACTAATGAACAAGTAAAGAATAAAACTCATTGTGTCGTTCTGCTGTTGGAAAATAATCACCACTGGTATGGGAAAGTGAAATGAATTTTACCACCCAAAGCGAAGGAAATTCCTATAAAAGCATGTGACCAAAGTGTTTTATATTATTAAACACTTATAACAGTCATAAGCAAATAGAAATCATCCAAGAATGTCTTAATGCTTTTAGAATTCAGCAAAGTTTCATTAAATATAAATACTTGTGCAAAAAATCACACAGACTGTGTGAAGTGCACTGCTTGCATTAAAGAGATAGTTTGGGTTTTTCAAGTCTGTCTTAAATCATAATTAAGGTGTGTATAAACACAATACAATAGATCTTGTATGAATAAATATTTTTTTCTGCTCTGCATACCGACCTTTTTCTTTTTTTCCCCTGGAATTAACCATACAAAATACATCATAACTTTGACTCAATTTAGCTCAGTCGGACTGTAGAAGCTTCATATGTGTCTCGGCAAAACTGTAACACAGTAGTGATAAAGTGTGAGTGACGGCATAAAGGCATATATTTAGATTAGAAATTTGTAACAAAAGGAAAATTCCAAAGTTTCCAATTAAAAAAAAAATCTTTTTTAACTATAATATAAATGAAAAAGGTGCAAATATTGAATCAACTAGTGGAAAATGTGTGCCTTAATTGTTTCCTCAGAAAAAAAAAAAAATATATATATATAGAACTTTATTAATCCCAGAGGGAAATTGTTCAATTTTCGCATATCCCAGAGCGCAGGGTCAGGCAGCCAGCTTAGGAGCAGCGCCCCCTGGAGCAGATAGGGTTAAGGGCCTTGCTCAAGGGCTCAACAGTGGCAACTTGGCCATGCTGGGGTTCGAACCCCCGACCTTCCGATCAGTAACCCAGTAACCCACAGCCTTAACCAACTGAGCCACCACTGTCCCTCAAAGGAAGGAAGAGGCAAACAATTTTTCACCACCGTATAATTTTTTTGGTTGTTTTAAAACAGGTACATTTATCCTGCTTTCAGATCTGCTTTAATAAAGGTTTTAACTTAGGTTTGGAGTCCTTTTTACAAATTACACATCAATGACATACAGGTTAAGCACCTGTTTTTAGAAGTCATGAAATCCAGATTATACTAGTAGATTATAAATAATAGAAAAAAGACATAAAGTGATAGAATATACTTTGAGAAATTATATAGCTGTCAATGACTTTTAAAAGTTGCATTTAGATTGTGACTATTTAAAAATTTTTTTGGTATTTGAGTCAATAATGATTAAGTGTGAAGAAATTTCTAACATAATATACTGTTTACCTTTGTAAGAGATTTATTTTTGAAGGAATAATACTTTTTGGAAATCAGATTTTTTGTACTTTCCTAATATTGAATTAATAAAATAACATGCATAAAAGAATTAGAAAAAAACACTCAGTCTCAGTGTGCCTTAGACTTTTGTACTGTACTGTATATATAAGTGGTTTATTCCTCATACACTGGTTAAGGCTTTAACTATAACAGTGATCACTTTAATACCTCAAACTCTCTCTCGAGATGATGATGTTTATAATAAATTGTTTATAATAATGTTTGATATAGCTTTATAAACACTGCAGGCGTTCCTGTGCACAATCGCTTTATTGTTGTCAGATGTCTGGCTGCTGCTCGGAAGTGAAACACGCTGTAGATTAAAGCAGCTATAAGCAGACAAGAGTTCTCACTCGTGCTGACATCAGATTCATCACTGCACCGCCCGATGCTGAGGAGAACTGATGAAGAACAGGCACACTGATCACTTACATGAGTGACACTTCACAGATATATACACACATATAAAAACAGAGAGGGACAGAGAGAGAGCAAGAGAAATAAAGTTAACACTAGGGGGAAGTGTTGTGTTGTAGCAAATTGGAATTCATGAAATTGAAAAAAAAGAAAAACCTGAAAGAGTTCTGAACCTGAAAGATTCAGGTTTCTTAGTCGAATTATCTGATGAATGTAATTAAAAAAAAAAAAAGAAAGAAAGAAAACCTTAAACAAGTAAAATAATAAGCGGTGTGTTTCCGGATAGAGGTGCTGTTTATGTTCCACTGATATCATATTTATAAATCTGTATGTACAGTTTCAGATAAGTCACTTAAGAAAACAAAACAAAGCATACATCTAAAACTCCACTTTAACTTCAGATGCAATTATTCAAAATTATGCTTAAAAAAAATCATATTACTTCTGCATGAATGTGTGAATCTTTTAAACATCTCATGTGTGAAAGGACCTTTTCCACAAGACGTCCGTTAAAGTTTATGAAAGTGCACGTTTTACTTTTACACTCAACACGACACAAGACTTATTTAGAAATATTTTCCGAAGCTCATGCTCCAAAGCTCAACAGGAATCTGCATTATCTGAAAAGACCTACATGTGAAACATGAGCGGGCAGAACATAAAAAGACAGAAAATTAAAAGAGGGAAACGTGTGCCTGACCTCAGGGTGACTGGACGATCATCAGTAACAATGTTAACACCGCAGTCTGGACTTAATCCAATTGTCAGACAAATCCACAGGAAAAACCACTACAGCAGCCTAACACCCATTTCCTTATGCTTTCAGACAGGATGTGAAACACATGGCACACTCTTTTTAAAATGTTAGCAAACGGTGAACAGTGACGCTGTTATTCATCACATGTCACATGCAAAAGAAAAAAACTTAACTTTATGTACTTACGCGTTGCATCTGTATATTCTGTTACATTATGTATATATTAAGACGTTGTTGAGGCTTCACATATCCTGCCATATTTCCTGCACATATCCTGACATATTTTTCAAATGATAAAGTATAAACTTTAAATGTTTTATTATTTTTACCTTTAATAACAGGCCCAGGATTGAACCTTGAGGAACTCCAGAAGTTATCAAGGGTTGATTGAGGCTACATTCACACCAGGCATAAATGCTTTATATCATACCAAGGTATAACTGCCCTCCCACGACACATTCTCCTGCTGGTTCGCTTTCACATTTGCAATATAATTTCATACCTGATTACACTTGAACATTTTCAATAAACTGGATGGCATTTTGCACGTAGATGGCTTGTGTGCCACCAATAAACACAATGAAGAAGAAGATAAGGCAATCAATCTTGTTTGGCACTATGCCTAATATTATTCCTAATTTGGAGAAAATGTGAGAAAATATTTTGGAGTGACTCTCTCACCTGCCGTCCTACTTCATCAGCTATGGCTGACTGACTCTACTGTGACGTAAAGGCTACAGAGAGCTAATACAAGCTCAGTACATCTGATATTTAAGAAGGAAGAGGGTTCAAGTCAAACCGGGCCTTGTGATGATATTTCTGGTGAATGAAGCTTTAAAAAGCAATTGAAAGAAGCTTTCAAGCACAGTATAATGATGAGACATTTAGCCACGGCAAAACATTTGAATAGTGCAAACGTTTTAAAGAAGACGTTTTAAAGTGCATCCATGAATGCCAATCACAAATATACCAATATACTGGATGCTTTCGGCTTTATGAGGAGTGGTGCACATTTTGGCATTCATGTGAAGAATTGACGGATTAGTCATGTGTGTTAGACTGTTGATCTAAGCTTCAGGTCACAAAAGATGAGTGTTCGCAGAAGATGAACTTTTTTTAAGCAATAACTTATTCCATCTGAGAATTTAGAAATGCCTCAGCTACAGTATTTCGGGTACAGAATGGGCACTGTTACACCGGGGGCTCATTCAGGGGCTTAAAAATATACACATGGTCCTGAATGAAAAATAAAATGTTTTGTGCTCCTCTGAGCCAGACAAAAAAAATCTTAATTTTTTATGTTTTTATTTTTATACAGTTCGCCTTGAACATAGATGGAGTTTACTGATGCAGGTTTTTTTTTTTTTAGTTAAATGCTATGCTTACTGACCTTTCTCAATTGATATATTTTGAATAATAATCCCATAAGGTACTGTAATAAATAAGTTGAAAATAGGTTAGAGGAGCACTGGGATTGGTGGAAAAGAATCCCTTTCATTCTTTTCATGAATCATTAATAAGCAGGTTATAAATCTGAAGCAGTTATGTAACTCAATTAAAATATCAACAGAAGATTTGCAGTCTCTTGTGGAATCGATTCCCTTAAGAATTCAGATTTCTCTAAAAGCAGAGGAGAGCCTTTTACAGCCTACTGAAGAATGGGCCTAATGCAGCTAATGGTGAGTGTTTTGGAAACGTAACTGTTGCTTAGGACATGTCTGGGGGGAAAAAAAAGTGCAAGAATAAATTAGCTGCCTCGTTCACTGACATACGGAAAAATTCTGTTTTTTCTCTCCTAGGATTTTCTTCTTAGCAAATATAGGCACCTCTGCAGGCTAATCTGAGGAGATGAACATGCAGTATTAATGCTGCGGTTTTTCCGAAGCACTTTCCCCAACATTCCAGTGGCATAAATCAGGTTTTAGACAACATAATGAGGGCTAACTTAGATAAATACAGCTTCAAAGGCCATCCTGCTTAGCCTATTATAATTATATAATCACGTACCTGAAATAATATAATAATTGCCAAGGCTACTGGTCCAGAATTTACCTCATTCCTAAATCAGCAACAGGAAACATACAGGTGTCGATTTAATCTTAACTGGAACATGAAATGAAACTTTAACTATACAATCCCCATAACGCATGATTCACTCTTCCCAAAGCTCCTAACGCTGTCCAGATTTTTCCGCGTTTTGAAATGGAACATAGCACACACCAAGCCCCTCGTCTGCACTCTTTAAAGATTCAGGACTGCAGGAAGGTCTGACAGGCAGGTTTTTTTGTATGCTGACAGGTTTAATGTGGAACAACGAAACCTCAGTGCTTTTGACTAGGATTTGGCTCCTGGAGAACAAACTCAAATGCAGGAATGCCGAGAACATAAACTCCACTATCTATGTGTTGAAGATTTTACAAAGAAGCTTTTATGTTGCGGTCTTATGTTTCCAAATCATCACAAAGATTTCTGCAAACAAATTTGTGAAGTTATTCACGACTGATGAGTATGCAACATATCAATATCAATCTAAACACTTAACATTTGTTTAATTTAGATCTAACAGACCTTTTTCTGAGCGTTCTGAGTGCTCGAGGTTGATTTAAAGGGTTCAGAATAAGTTGGTAACTCATTATTTGTGCTATTCAATAAATGTTTATTGCTCTTGCGCCATCACAAAGAACATCCATTTTTGTTCCAACTCTCAGATTTTTTCAACAACTGCAAATGCTATGACAAAAGTGATAAAACTGATAAAGCGAGTCTCAGTCCAGCAGCCAACCAACCAAATCCAAACACACTTGAGGCCATAAATTTTCTCTTTTGTTACCGTTCCTGGTTATTTTTGTGAAGCTTTTGTGGCTCGTTTCATCTTCATTGAGCTTATATCTGCACCACTTTTACACACTTCTCTCTGTATCAGTTTTCATGGCCTTTAAAATATATCATAACTCCAGCTAAAATGTGTAAAAAAAAACAAATGACTCTGGAGGTTTTCTTTGAAAAAGGGAAACAACCCAGTGAAGATACAGCAGATAAGACATTTAAAAGAAAATACCAAGAGTTGTATCTAAATTATGGGTTTATTGCAAGAGGTGATTCACATGCTCCAAGTCCACTCTGTATAATAGCTGCGCCCTGTAACTGGTCTGGCATACAGACAGAACACACAGGAAGCAGGTGTCAACGTCTCAACAACAGTTCTTTAAGGAAAGCTTTGTTCAAGTAGCAAAGTATGCAGTTCTTTGTGAATACGCTTCGTGCAATGAAAAGGCTTTAGCCAACTCTGTAAATATTGCGGTCCAGTGGGTCGATCCTGATCCATGTTGTGTGCCGCACCTGAGAAACCATCTAGTTATTCAGGGATTACCGTCTTTTGCTCCTGCCAACCATTGTAGAGGAGCATGGTCCAATGAAGTGCCACCCTTCTAGATAATAGCGGAGCTCCTCGACTGCCCACTTAATGGCAAGAGCCTCTTTGCCTGTGTAAGTTTTATACTTGCATAGCTGACTAAATGTTCATCGCCCTCAAACATCCTGAGAAAGAACTGCCCCAAGCCCAGTGTCCGAAGCATCGGTTTGGACGACAAAGGGATGTTACATTTTTTCAGAGGATGGGTGAACTGGTGAGATGGGTCTTTAGTGTGTTAAATGCCTGGTCTTCCTTGGCTGTCCAACACACCTTCTCTGGCAGATCTCAAGAGATCGGAAAGGCGTTCTGCTACAGAGGAAAAAAAAATGCACAAAACGTTGGTAGTAATTAGCCAGCCCCAAAAAGGCACCTACCTGTTTTTTTGTTGTTGGACGAGAGTATGATCAAGATCTGTCAAAGGTGGTGCAGCAGATAATCCTCCCAGGTAAATGAATGGATAACTACATCATCCAAGTAAGCAGTATCGTTAGGGTGATGGGATTTTAGGACTAAAAATGTCCATTAGCCGCTGGAATGTAGCTGGGTCACCGTGGAGACCAAAAGGAAGGACCCGATATTGCCAATGGTGGTGATCAGTGGTGAACACGGTCTTAAGGGCATAAGGGTCATCTGCCAACAGACCTTTGTCAGATCCAGAGTGAAGATGAATCGGGGCTTTATATGTATATATATATATATATATATATACACTACCGTTCAAAAGTTTTAGAACACTTTCTAACTCCATGATCGTTCCTGATTTTTATTTCTTTCTACA
>JAQQZT010000023.1:31518606-31534511 GCA_030068275.1 Clarias platycephalus | reverse complement strand
TAGACCCTTCATTTCTTTGTAAGTGGGCAAACTTAGAAAATCTGTAGGGGATCAAATACTTATTTCCCCCCACTGTAGCTTGTGCAATCCTCAGAAATGATAGGGGCAGTGTATTTATCAGGAACATAAAAAATGGTGAAACGTTTCAGAGAGACATTGTGCTACCAGATCTGCAATTTCTCCCAATGATGTACTGTATCATTACCGCTGTACACTGACAAATATGCATGTCGAAATAGTTGGTGGGAGATAAGCCCTATCTAGTTCCTCGAGTGTCTTTATGTTTGCAAAACTGTCTGACTGAATTCTCCAGTGTGCCCCCTACTGTAATCTTCCAGTAACATGTGTAGTAAATGGGCAAATATGTCAACAAATATGCTGATTACATTGCCTGTTGATTAATGGTTTAACAGTCCTAAGTCAGCCAAACTGCCATCAGTTCTTGACCTTTCAGCAGTTTTCAACAATCAATTTCATATCTCTCTTGTCTATCCTCCTATGTTGTGGACAACATGACATACTATTGCATGGCAATGGTTTGATTCTTGCCTGGAGAAACGGTTATACAGTATGACATGAACCAACATGTAGACCATTCACATTTGATCCATGAAGATTTTCCCACAAGGTTATGTGCTGAGCTTTTTTTGTTTTCCCTCTATACCTCTATACAACTCTCTTTCTTGCATCACATCATTAAACTTAATCAGTCATGCATTTTGTTTCTAATAATAACAGCAGAATCTGGTCATTTCTTTCCAAAGAGGAGGTTATTTCACGATTGGACCAATGCAACTTGCTTCTGGCATGTCAATCTCTGTACATCTCTCCAACATATTCATAAAGAAACTGCATAGCATGTTTTCAACCTTCTCAGGCGCTCCGACATTCTCCCATTTCTATGCTCTACGAGTCACTTTTTGAAGTTGCTTGCATCAGACTTGCCTGAATTCAAATAAAAATTAAAAAATAGAACAGAACCCACCTACCTCAAAGCATTATCACACCCTGTTTCTCACATGCTCCCTTCAAGCCTCTATCACTACTACATTTGACCAAAAATTCCTCTGGGTAAAAGAAAGACATGCATTAAGGGTTTCCTGTCTGGGCCCCAGGTGATAAAATAAACCTCCCGAGACTCTCTGAAAAGTCAAAGACCTACCTTTTTGGGTTGAAATCGGGTGCTGGTTGTATGGAAGCATATGGTGTATTAATGTAGATCAATTTTTATTCTTAGCAGATCATTCAGTGAGAGCTGATGCCCCGTGGACGGGGGCAGAGTCATCTGGAAAAGGATAGGAAATCTTCAGAAATAATAAATCAGAAGAACTTTGCATTGATTTGTGGTGAAGCTTCTCGCTAAAAGAACATGAGGAGCAATTTGTGCAAACAAAAAAAAGTAACTTCTGAGTGTGTAGTTGCTTGTGGGTGTGCACCATCCACCATTAATCATTTTTCCACCCAGTTTGAATGAACAGTCAAAATGTACAGCCCACTTTAACATGTAGCTGTGGCGCTTTGCACCTCCATGGTCTGGGTTCGATTCCCGCCTCAGGTCTGTGTGCATGGAGTTTGCATGTTGTCCCAGTGCTTGGTAGATTTCCTCTGGGTACTCCAGTTTCCTTCCACAGTCCAAAGACATGCAGATTAGGCTAATTGGTGTTCCTAAACTGCCCATAGTGTGTGAATGTGCATGTGAATGTTGGCTGGAGGCCCTACCACAGTCATAAAAAAGGGAATAAATACAATGGTCACCATTAGCCCCTTCAGTGGTTGGTCTACAGTACACATTTTCCTAGATGAATGGATGGACTTTAATATGTATACACATAATTTTTGTTTAAAATGAAATTAAGTTTGATTGATTTTTGAATTGCTACTTCCTTCCAAGCTTTTTCTCTTTATCATGTCTTCTGTTAATCCATATCAAACAATACAATAAATGGGACCTAATTGCAGGTACGAGTGAATGTTGTGAGTAGGGAACTGAAAAAACACTGCACTACAGGAAGGCTCCTAGAAATCTTTCAAGGTAAGTCTGGATTTGTCACTAAGAATTGCTTATACTATACTATATATACAGTACTATACTATACTATACTGTTCTGTACTCAGGTCACACTTTTTGCTCTGTTGGTTGTTGTTGAAACTGCGGCTATGTATTAGGAATTAGTTTTCACCTACCGCTTTGTCACTTGGGCGAAGGTACGGTAATATAGTCATTGGATTTTCCATTCATTTGTCATCTGCCTGTAATTGAAATTCTGTAATACAGCCTCTGGTGTGAATAAAAGTCACCTCAAATATCCAGATTCTGGAGGGAGTTCAAAGTCCTGGAGTCAAAGACACCATATGTACAGTATAATATATTCCCTCTCATGCACTGCTCTGTCTCATGTTTTTTTTTTTTTTTTTGGAAACATGCTAAATTAGTTAGAACTAATTAGGAAGGACTGCACTGATTTAGCATCTAAGCACAGATTTAGACATTTTATCCATCGCTCATTTTTTTTCCTGGAGGGTACATTATTTTAGTATTTTATTGATCTATTTATTATTATTATTATTATTATTATTATTATATCTTTATTTAAAATATATTATAATATATTATTATGTAATATATATTTTTTTATATACTGTATTTCCCAAGCTGTTAAAGGTTTATGATATACTGAAGATTTGACTTAAGGATACAACTGAATCACTTCTCAGATGCAAAGGGACGAAAAAAAAAATCTTTAATGTTTAGTAGATCACAAGAAAGATGCTATTTCTGAACATGTCTAACACCTAGGCTCTAAAAATCGCACGTGCCCTTGTGGAGGCCCACGCAGGTACAAAATACCCCACATGCATTGTGCACACAACAGATACAGACTTAGACACATGAAAAAAAGAGGCATATTACATTTCAAGCAGGATGTACAAATATCAACATTTTTTAGCTATTATAAATTAACATTGTGCAAACAGCCACACCAGAGTCATCATCCTCATGCCCGTCTTTACCCTTGTCATCCTCCTGGACTTCGTTCATATTTGACGCACAACTTGGAGCCGTGGCTGCGAGTTTCAATTTAGACACAGAGTAACACATTTTCTGCACTGATATTATGTTTATATGGCTGAATTAATGCATCTGGGTCTGCATATGCATCTTCCCTGTCCCTGATGACAAAAGTTTTGATCAAGTTGATATAGTTTGTTCAAAGTGTAAATTTCTACTGAGCTTTCATGGCTTCCAGATTCATAGACATACTTTTAATAAGTGACACTAACCACCTTACATGGTGTATTAATAAGTGAGACAGTGGAGAAATAAATCAGAGACAAATCTGATCTGGCATGATGCCCTGTTTTGGCATTGAGTCCAAGCCTTTCTAAACTTTTTAGACTATTTGTTTATTCTGTGTTTAACTAAGATCAGGCTATTTTTACTTGACGGTCACAGGGGCGCAAGTCCTTGGAGGGAAACACAAGCAGTTGGCTTTCTGTAATGATTCACGGGAATGCATTAACATAACAATGCGTCAAGGGTTTCTGTTAATCCAGACTGGACCCTTTGTGAATGTGTCATAGGGTAATCAGAATCTAGCGCTTGATATAGCGTATGATCATGTGCAGGGATTTCTTTTGTGCATTTATCAAAGCTCATTAAAAGGAACAGATAAACTAAATGATTATAATTTGACCATCAAATTTATTAGACATCAGTATCATTTAGGGCTTTCAATAGTTTATATTGTTTTATATTATATTTCAATGAGATTAATTCATAGAAATTCTATATTTATTTCTTGATCTTGATCCTTTATCTAAAAACTCTTGTTTTGGGGTTTTACTCAGTCGACACACAGCAGTAGGACTCCTTTAGGCTGCTTTCACACTTTGCTGGTTTTATTCTACTGGCATGCAATCCTATGAAATGTGTGAGGAAAGCGCTGACAGCAGTATTGGTCTTGTCATATCTTTACAGCATAGTGAATTTTTTTCCACATATCACAGTTAGGGGGCTGGGGTCAGAGTGCAGGGTCAGCCAGGAAACAGCTTTGCTGAAGGGCTCAACAGTGGCAGCTTGGAGCTATTGGGGCTTGAACACCAGACTTTCTGATCGGTAAGCCAGCGTCTTAACTCTTTAAGCAACCACTGCCCAGGCACAGTACAAAGACTCAAAACAGTGATGGTACGCAATAGCACTAACCGTTATACCACTACAAGACTAAGGAGGAATAATAAGAAAAACAAACATTGTGGCTAAAAAATATGATCTTCTTAGCTAGAGCTGTGAAACACTGTTGATTTGATTGAATAGCACTACTGTTTATTGTCTAAACTTTCTCAAGCAGCTACTGTACATGTGTTAAAGGTTATGACATATTAAAACCTAAAACAAGATTCTAATAAACACCTTCTGCTCCAGTCCCCTAGGTGGCGATAATGCACCAAATCACGTGTGAACTCCAAAGAAGAAACAATGCTCTTGAAAAATGTAAGTATTTTCAGCAAAAAGAAATGGATTGTATTTTAAATGAATTTTTACATTTCCGGCCATTTGACATTTGTAAATTTAGCTAAATCATTTTAAAAGTGTGAATCATTTTTGAATCGAAAACTGACATATGATTAATTGATATAGTTTGTTTAATTTAAATGAATCAATTAACAAAAGATCGATTAAACAGCATAATCAATTAAATCTCCAAGCCCTACTGGGAGATAAAAAAAAAAAAAAATAAAGCCACAATTAATATTTCAGCATAAATAGAAATAACACTGCATGTATGTTTAGGGAGTTGATGATATGTAACATGAGGTTTCACTTAAGTAAAGTCTTGACTTTCTGGCTCCAAAGATATAGTGTCTAAAAACACCCCCTTATTCCCAATCTTTATTTTATACATCACTAATTGTTAATTATCACAAATGCATTCAGAATGATAAAACTAATCTAAAATTGCAAGCCACGCCAGTTAATGTAATTTCTTGTTAGCACTGGTAATAGTGTTGATGGTGAAAATTTGTGCTGAATAAGCTATTTCTTTTCACAAAATAAAAAAGCTCTGGCCAAGTGTGAAAGCAGCCTTATGGTTCGTGTTTTAACTCCTAATTAATCATTTTCTGCAAAGCTGGAGTTACTACTCTATGTGGTGGTTCAGTTCACATGGAAAAAGATGGCAATCTAAGTTTCCCCTCATTTATGCACAAAATACACACAATAAGCTGCCATGTTTTCTTCTGGAAAACAAAAATTCGACCCACGTTGCAATATGGTGAGTAGGAGGTCTGTAATGACTGAGGTCATAGAATACAGCTAAAAAAATGCTGAAGCGAGTACTGGTATGTTGAGCTTTTGTGACTTTGTTACTCTCTCTGGTTCAAATCCAATCAAGAAATACTGTAAAATGCACACAGCTCTAAATAATCTACAGTACTGCAAAAGTCTTGACTCCCCCTCATTTCTTCATATTTTGCTTCCAAGAAGCCAGACTTTCTTGTATTTTGAATGTAGATTTCAGGAATAAATTATACAGACTTGCTGGGAGACTTTTTTTGTCTCTCATTTTTAGTCCAGTCCCTTTACCTGACCAGTTTCAGAGGAATATTTTTTGTTTGGTATGCCACATACAGTAGTGACCACTCAGGCATAAAAAACACAGTAATAAACAGGTACAGATGACAGATGATCAGGCCAGTCATTAGTATACTGGTGATGCTGAATGCTGAGAAACAAATGAGAGGGGAAATGAGGTTGCTGCTGAGGTTGTTACATAAACAACAGATTTTAAAATTGTCTCTTTAGGCACTTTGCAGCCTGTCGCATTTCCTGCCATTTCTTTCCACATCAATTCATTTAATTAAATATAAAGAAATTGGGGGGGGGGGGGTGTCAAGACTTTTGCACAGTACTGTACATATTTACAATTAATAATTGTTTACCAATCTTCGTGGTCATATTAAAAGGGTTAGTCTTGTAAGTAATATGAACTCACAACAATGTTGATTAACGTTACCTGGAGGTGACGGAGGACAAATCATGTAAGGTAAATTTTTTTGCTGGGGGGGGGGGCATTTTTCCCATATCTGAGGGAGAAAAGGCACACCTTCTGAACTGCATGATAAGATCGTGCACTGATCAAAAAAACTGATAAAAAACAAAAAAACAACAGCAATAACTAAACCTGACAAGTTACACAAATACAAAAAAAGGGCCTTTTATTTTCCAAGACAACATTAATTTTAAGATAAAACTAGACATTTGATTTTTCTGTTCTTAGTCACAGATGATTTCTTAGACACTTATGAATCTTTCACGGTCTGCTTTTCAGAACCACTGTACTTCCCGAATGGACCACAATTGGAGAGCCTGCATAAGTATTTTCTCTCCTGCCTTCACACAAATAATTCGTCACCCGAAATGTCGATGGTTTACACTAAATGCACAGTCCAGGTTTGTGTCCATTTGAGGTTCATGTTGTACGTTTTATTGAGTTTTTTTTTCTTCTTTTTTTTTTACAGCATGTCTTCCTTCAGGTCCGTGTGCTGAATATACACAGTGCTGTGGTGACGTGGTGTGTGGACATGTTATAACCAAACAGAATTTTTCACATGAGATGGACAGCTCAGACGAGCGATCACTGACGTGCTCAAACACTGTTCCACATGAAACACACACACATACACATTAGACCCATCCTGGTGCTGCTCACTCGGATTTTGGACTCGTACCCGTGATTGTGTGAGAACGTAGTGGGACCATCGCTGACTAACACACACTCACACATATACCACAGACATGTATATGCTTGCATGTGATGTGTTCTCACATGTTCACATGTTGCTCTCGATGCTGCCTCGTGGGTCCTGATTGCACACCATTGGCTCTTCAGCTGCCGTGCTGTTGGTGGAGCAGGTGCCGTCCGGTGACCTGGAGGTGAAGTGCAGGCGGTCCGCGCCGTTATGGCAGCTGAGTGTGAGCAGCTGTTTTTCTTCGGTGCTGCAGACATCCATACTTGAGCATGTGACGTCTGGTAGCCTCTTCATGATGGATGCCGCTTGGACGTGCTTGATGGTCATCTGAGCCGTGTTGCTGTAGGTGTGACGGTAGTCGTTGTCAATGTCCTTCCCTTTCCAGCGCTTCCAGAACTTTATGATCTCAGACTGTACCTGGAGGAGAAAAAGTCATAATAACAATGTTACAAAAGATCAGTTTTAATATTAGCATACGTAGCATCCCTTTAACCGCCTAAAGGGTATCAACATTGCTAATCAAACCAAAATTATTTGCACCTTTAACCATCACATTCGTATCATCCTTGTTTGAACATCTTGTTCCAGATTTAGTCCACAATTTGCCACAATGCGCTCCACTCTATATCTGAGAAGGCTTTCCACTAGATTGTGTAGCATGGTTCTGAGGATTGTGTTTATTCAAACATCCTACGATTCGATTCATGCCTCGGGATCTGTGTGAATGAAGTTTGCATGTTCTCCCCATGCTTGGTGGGATTCCTCTGGGTACTCCAGTTTACTCCCACAGATTAGGCTAATTGACGATCCCAAATTGCCAGTAGTGTGTGAATGAGGGTGTGTGTCCTGTAATGGATTGGCAACCACCCACTGTGTACCCCGCCTCGTGCTCTATATCTCCTGGGTTCAGGAATAACCACAGGATACAGGATAAAGCAGTGTAGACAATGAGTGAGTGAGTGTTCAGTGGGGCTGAGTTCAGTCAGACCTCTGTGCAGGACACTCAAGATCTTCCACTCCAATATTAACACTTCAACACACCATGTCTTCATGGAGCTGGCTTTATGCACAGATGCATCATCATGCTGGAACAGGCTTGGGGTTTCTTAGTAGAAAGAAATGTGCAATCATACAGCATACAAGACATTTGAAACAAAACTGTACTTTCTAACACCTGTGGCAACATTTTCTGAAGAAACACAGCGAACGCAGTGCTAGAATGAACGCTCTGACCTGTGTAGCTGTGTATGTGTTTCCAATAAGACTCCGCTGCCAACCAGTATGTGATCTGACCTGCCCATACAGTTCTAATAATGCAGAAAGTAGTTTTAATAATTTTTTCATTTTATTTTATGAGGTTTCATGTTCACGTTAAACTGGAACTTGACATTTAAAGCAATTTCTCATGAATGAAGGTGTAAAAGCAATTGACATTTGCAGAAGACTTTGATGAGACTCTTAGCTGCAGTAAAACATTTGAACAAGCGTTTTAAAGAAGGCTGTACTGTACATCCATGACTGACTGGTTTCAGGCCCACTGCAGTCATTTCTGTGAACATTCAGTAAGTGGAACACCTGATCCTTAAAAATCGACAGATAACTTGCCGCCATGGAAGATACACATCTGTCTGTGGGAGCTGTACACACACCATCATTCACCAACACCACTTGCACATTACAGGAACTCGACTGGGAGGTATTGCCACATCCCCATACAGTCCTGACCTCGCTCCAAGCCATTTCCACATGTTTGGGCCATTAAAGGAGTTCCTGAGAGGCAAGTGTTTCAGACATGCGATCATGGATCTGGAATACAGAAAAAAACTTTCTACCCTGAGGGTATCCAAGCACTAGTTAAACGAATGGATAAGTGCATTTTGGGTATTATATAGAGAAATAAAGGGAGTTTTTACACTCATAACTGTTCTTTTAGTCCCGCTTTGACTTGAACGCCACGCGTAGTAATGATAAAATTATAGATACCATAGTTTAGTATCACAAAGAAAAACGCCTAACAAATTTCGACCAATCTTGTCCATCTGTCAGCTAATGCGTGTAAATAAGGGAAGAAAAAGCAGCAGTTTGAAAAGGTGTTTTTGGATGTCTTCACGAGTCTCACATGGAGGAAGTGTTCTCCCTGCCTGGTGAAAATGATCAAATTGAGAGACGGTGTGGGAAAAAAGGAATGTGATAGTGTTTAGCTCACCTCTTTGTTGACAAAGCAGTAGAGGATGGCCACCAGCAGCCCCTGTAAACATGACACACGTACTGTAAGCAGATCTGCTATACACACCAACCCCCACAACAAAAGAACAAAACAGATCCAATGGTCCAGATCTATAAGAGAGCGCCTCTTTTTTGGACTCTTTCATCTGCTTTGTTAAACAAGCATAATGCTTAATTAAACCGATTCTCCAGACTCGATGATGTGTATTGACGCACCTAATAGCTGTGTGTTACAGTTAGTGTATCACAAGGTGACTCAGCATGACTGTGACGCCTCTCCTTTCCCTGCATTTATCTCTGCTTTCAAAGTTCACAGTTCAGTATTAGTGACTTCACTAATATTGTACTCACTAATATCTCTTTAAGGAATAGTTTGGTTTTTTTTCAAGTCTGTCTTAAATCAAAATTGAGGTGCATATACTGTAAGTACAATACCATAGGTTGTAGTCGTTATAAGTTTTCCTAGTGATCGGACGCACTGTGCCGTTGCTTCGAGGCGCGTGTCGAGAAATCCAGGAACTATTTAGTGAAGCGCGTTTTGAGGCTTGTATTGTTTACGGCGACTAACGTCATGAATGATGTTTGAAGCCTTGCTGCAAGTGGCGGTTCCGGAAGTGATTTGAATCTTATTGACAGATGTAAAGCCCAAGCTCTTTTTTTAATTATTATTATTTTTTTAGGTGCTCTGAATGTTATTCCTGATGTATATTTTGCGTTTTCTGTCTTCTTTTGTAAATATCTGTGCCAATATACAATATATACAGTATATACAGCGGGGCAAAAAAAGTATTTAGTCAGCCACCAATTGTGCAAGTTCTCCCACTTAAAAAGAGGAAGCCTGTAATTTTCATTATAGGTATACCTCAACTATGAGAGCCAAAATAAGAAAAAGAAATCCAGAAAATCACATTGTAGGTTTTTTAAAGAATTAATTGGTAAATTCCTCTGTAAAATAAGTATTTGGACACCTACAAAACAAGCAAGATTTCTGGTCTCTCACAGACCTGTAACTTCTTCTTTAAGAGGCTCCTCTGGCCTCCACTCGTTACCGGTATTAATGGCGTCTGTTTGAACTTAAAACTTCAGTATCAGTATAAAAGACACCTGTCCACAACCTCAAACAGTCACACTCCAAACTCCAGGATGGCCAAGACCAAAGAGCTGCCAAAGGACACCAGAAACAAAATTGTAGACCTGCACCAGGCTGGGAAGACCTGCCATCTCGCCATCACTAAGTTTTCCTGCTTTGCACACAGTGAAGTTGTAACACGAGTACAACCTAAGTAATTGGGGCCAAAATCCACAACCCTCGTTCTGTGGAAACATGCTTAAAAACGTTACATTTGTCCTAAATGTACTGTAACTTAGAAATATACCAACTTGATTTCACTCAGTGGAACATCATATGAATCTCAGCTAAACTTTGGAATGCATTTTTGCATGGAACGAGGGTTGTAGAACTTTTGAACTTTAAGACTTATGTTAATGCACTTGTACGCACCTTAATTTTGATTGATCTTATTTTAATTTGTGAAGCTGCCTTGAGACAATGACCAGTGTTAAAAGAGCTTATATAAATAAAATTTAATTGAATTTAAGACAGCCTTGAAAAAACAATCCCTTTAAGTAGATGAAACTCGTATCTACTGTGCCAGTGTGACGCCCACACTTTTGTGTGTTGCACCAGAAAAGGAAACTGCCTGTAGTCGGGGAGTGACTTGAGAATGAACAAAGCATCTTCCTAGTAAAAAAAAAAGTGTGACTATTACACAAATAAGACATCCATCTATTTAACGAGTGTTTGAGAAATACTGCAAAGTCGAGAAATACTACAAATCTAAAAAGAAGCAAACAAAATACAATTAGATCTGAAACCACATTCAGATTGAGTACTAACTATCCAGTATACAGTTTTGGAATGCGTTCAAAGAAGTTCCTGTGTCACCTGCACGGAGTTGAAGACGAGGTCGATGAACATCTTCGTGAGCCGCAGGGTGTCGGCTCCGTTTGACGTAGACTCGTCGGTGATGAAGGAAAACAGGACCAGATGGCTCCCGAGCAGAGGGATGAGGGTAAGTGTGGACTTTGCGAGTCTGAACGAGAAAGCAAAGCAAACAGGGTTGTAGACAGTAACAATTAGCAAAGAAAACTCGAATTTGAGAATCATACTGTATTCGCTATTAAACATATCTCTTGTATTAGCTAAACACCCACCGGAACTTGTAGTCAGTGTATCTCATTAGGTGAGCCCTCAGCTTGGACACGAGGATGTTAATGATGCGTATGAAGATAAAGAAATTGATCTGAGTGAAGGAGAAAGCAGAGACTAGGTTAAACATCTCCAGGGTCTGCTTACTACCATTATGTCATGTTAAGATGAGACAACCGTGACATACTGTATGTTTGCTCAGACAGCGTGTGCACTCGGTCACCCATGGCCAGCTGCAGGAACACGACGTGAACATCGGTAACAGTGCGTTAAATAATGTCTGAAATGAGCGCAAATTGTCTTCTACCTTGAATCCTGAAGCAACAGCAACTCTGAGACCCGAAGACGGGTTAGCTAACCCTCACACTCTCCAGTCAAGATATTGTTTGAATACTAAAAAAGCTTAGCACAAGGAGTGCATAACTAGCAGCAGACAGCCTTAAATAACACTAACACCCCTGACTGATGAATACTAAGTAGGTAACCCATTTAGGTATGAGTATCAAGTACCATGACCATGTGCTCGTCCTCACACTCGATCCGGGAAAAAAAACAAACAAAAAAAAACCCTGTATTGATGCGTCCCTAATAACAGCAATCAGTGAACGGATTAAAGGTAATGGGTTAAGTGCTGCCGAGTCGAAAGTATTCCATTAAACAATTTCACGCAATTTCTCTCTCCATAACCTCAATCAATACAGGACTCCATAATCACACGCTTCCTGTGTAACCCTTTGTGTTCATGCTCAGCCCAGAGAGGTGTTTAGCCCTCACACGATAATCGTGTTTAAGCCAGACAGTTTGATCTTCTTAGAAAGCTGATGGTCTATGACTGCTAGAATGTACTGTAAGCACACAGAGACTCTCACCAGCACTGCCAATAGGATCGGGGAACGAATAATCCACCAGAAGCCCATGTTTGTGTTCTGTTCCCAGCAACTGAAGACAGAAAAACACACATTACATATACTGTAGATTACACACAGAAAATACACTGACACCGTTTAAGAGATGTAATATTAAAATGTGTAAAATTTGCGGGCTGTTCAAGTCAAAGCAGGACTTTTGATTGTGCAGAATAACAGAACACAGTTACCGTATGAGAGTAAAAACTCCCTTTATTTCTCTATATAATCCCCTGCTACACTAATGCACTTATTCCTGCGTTTCGATAGTGCTTGGATACCATCAAGGTTTTCTCTGTAGCTATGATTAGACTGCCTGCTTCACAACTGGAACTCCCAGGAACTCCTTTAATGTCCCAAATGTGTGGAGGTCAGGACTGTCCTGGGGATGTGGCGAGCCCCTCCCACCCGAGCTCCTGTAATGTGTAAGTAGTGTTGGTGAATGATTGTATGTAGATGCGTCTCTTTCGCAAGTTAGCGACGAGTTATCATTGACTTTCAAGGATCAGGTGTTCCACTCGCTGAATGTTCACAGAAGCGACTGCACTGGGCTCAGAGCCACCTTGGCCGAGATCGTCATTCACGGACATACTGTAAGGCCTTCTTTAAAACGTTTGTAATGTTTCACTGCAGCTAAGAGTCTCATCACTGTACTGTGCTTAAAGTCAAGCATACTGTAAATGTCAATCTATACATTTTAAACCTTCATTAATGAGTCCCGGTTTAATTTGAATGCTCTTCAACAAGACAATAATATTTATAATTTAATAATAGATTAATAATAACAAGACTGCATTTTTAAAAACTTTTTGATATCGTCCTGACTTGATAAGTCAATTGTTGGTATGTTTAGGTTTAGATGCTCCTCACATTCATAATGCAGAACTGCAGCCTTATGGATCCAGGCTCCACTACGGTCGACTTACAGGCTGTACAGCCTTGCTTTTGCATGCTCTCCTCCCCTTGTCCCTCTGGGTTTCTCCTTGGCTCTCTGGTTTCCTTCCATCTCCAAAAACATGCATGACTATGGTAATTTGCCTCCAGGTATCAATTTTTTTATACTGTACATGGTGTCCTGTGATGAACTGGTGTCCCATCCAGGCTGCTTGCGCTCAGCGTTCCGGTTCTACAGTGACCTTGACCAGGGTAAAACACTAAGAAAACTGACTGAGGCAGAGCAACCAGTTGCTCAGATGTGAACAGGAATGAACCAAAATCACTAATCAGTGTTAATGATGATGTCCAGAGCTCAGGATGGAACTTGGGACATTGATGCTCCCAATGTACCATCATGCTGCGTACAGTTAACACTACCACTTAGTTCATGTAATATTTTTAGAGGTAGCCATGAAAATTAGTCATGCTTTGTCAGTTTGAGCTGTTGCAGGAACCGTGCCTGTGGACAAGCCCCGTCATCGCTACATAGTTCCTGATAAACAGAGGCTTTGGTGCTGGAACTGAGTTTTGCAGCAAGTATGTAGGACAAAGTAAAGTAAAAAGACTGAAAGTAAATTATTAGCTCATGCTCAATGGAGTGTATCCATGTATATCCTGAGCACAGACTGTATCATTAGAGGTAACTTTGCCAGGATGAAAGTGCACAACACTTTACAGATAACAGGCTTTATAAAGACAGACGCAGTTTATACGCCAAAAGATGATCTCAGGTTGGAGTCATCCAGAAGTCCTAAGTGGAGCAGAGGGACAGGATCGTAAGCAGTCGTGCACGCCGGCTCATCCTCATGAGAATGGACAGATGGAATGGGCAGGTAAGAGCGAAGAGAATGCACCGTGACATTTACAAAACTTATGTAACAACTGAACACACTCCAAAAAAAATCTTCCAGTGTGCTTGCTTTCGTCTGCATTTTTTATTTTATTCTGACAGACAAGATGTAATTTTTCAGCGCTCCTACAGTAAATGTCTTCACCAAAGACGTACTTCTAATGTTTAAAGATTTCCCTCAACACATTTGCCAGCACTGATTTATTAGTTTAACACAATGATCAAATGCTTTACGAAGTTATAATTGAACAATAAACCCTGATCTTTCTAAACAGGGCACCAGAAAGTACCCACAACAGTACCAATGCAACCGAGTCTGGATAAGTGTCACTTTTATATTACATCATAAAACACCAGGCAGAGCTCCTTACAGTATGTATTGCTACTGTACTAATAAGTAAGCAAAGAGCATCAGCCATGAAGTGTAATTTACTTCCTGAAAGCCGTCCAGAGCGTAAGACGGACTGTGTAATCGAAGAGCTTAGCAACAGAAACTGTGAGAACCCTCCATGGTTTTTTTCCCAGCTTGTGCTTCAAAAGACAAGCAGCTCGTCTGCCGAGCGTCACTGTCACAAGCTAGAGCAGTTGCCATGGTGTAGCTCACGTTTCTGTACCTTGTACGTTTCTTACGTGCTTGATTTGTTATACAACAGCTGCTTGTGAGGCAGACTGATCACCCTCTGGCTTTGGGCTGCATCCAGAAACAGACTCACACTGGATGTTACTTTTAACACGTAATGAAAGCAGCTCTGAAGCAGCTGATATTATTTGGGGCAGATTCTGATACACTCTCGAGTAATAGAAGGGTTAAATCTTAAACACTGGCAGGTTCTTTGGTTTGTTTTTCCAGACAAAGTTTTATACGATTGTTGCGTAAAAATTTGCAGGGTTGTGGCAGCTTGTAGGTGCATTATAGTCGCTTTTGTGTCTTCCACATGCTGTCTATACACAGTAAACTATCGCGTTGATTGGCTCTGTTGTGTAATTTGTACAGTATAGCTACGCCCACCTTGAGGGAAAAAGTGCTATATTCGTCCAAATAAGCGCTAGATGCTGTGATGTAATCTGGCACATAATTGCTTATAACGTCACTTCCACTAAACATACCATAAATTTCATTTAATTTCATGCAAATACCTAAGTACTGACAATGTTTCATTAAATTCTGTCATTAAATTCTATGTAGAGAAAAAAATGGTTTTGGGTCCTCCAATGTATGAACGTAAAGATATCGTTTAAAGAACGAGTTCTGACCAATTTACAGACAAAACCTTTCTATTATTTACATAGATAATTAAGTGACATTTCATGTATACTGTATTTATATACATATACATATATATATATATATATATATATATATATATATAAATAAAAAACTTACCTCTCGTTCTCGTAGGTATATTTTATAATGACCCAGGGTAAAACAAAGATCAGTGGCGCTCCTGTTAAAAAAACAACAACACACAAGACAAATATTATTTTAAGAAATCAGTACTTTGGTTGCTTTTACACTTGGAACAAGTAATTCATATCATACCCAGGTACAATTGTCCCCTCCTTAACTCTCCCACGCTGGCCAGCTTTCAGAATCAGTAAAATTGTTTCAAACTACAGTAGTGGTTCTCAACCCTACTCCTGAACGACCACTGGCCTGCTGGGAAAGGATCCTCTGGTACCAGGGTTGAGAACCACTGTATTAGAGTACACTTATATTCCACTTTCCAATACAACAAGTGGCAGTCTATATTGCTGCTTGATACAGTATCTGGAATTTCCTTCGGAATCCATCCCTCCCTCCCTTGAATAGGGCTATTACGGATGGGGAATTTTAGCATGTAACACTGTTTATTGCCAACTGGCAACTCAGCCTGTTAGTTAAGAGTGCTGCATTCTGATCGCCAAGTAGTTCCTGAGAAGTAGACTGCACAAGGAGCAGGAAGGGCACACTATATACAACCCCAAATCAGAAAAAGTTGGGACAGGGTGGAAAATGTGAATAAAAAAAGAAAAAAGCAAGTTATAAATT
>JAQQZT010000023.1:31456242-31471180 GCA_030068275.1 Clarias platycephalus | reverse complement strand
ACACTCTGTAAGTAAGCAAAGCTAGCGGGCATAACTAGGCTATGTTTAGGAAAATGGTATCGGATCGGTACGTGGACGTGGGCAGCATTTCCGATACTAGTATCGGAATCGGAACAACCCTACCTGCAACTGCAGATGTTTTTTCTTTGCCTCTATTCATTATATCCCCTAAGGACAAGTCCCTTTGATGGATTTGTACTTTTTGAAGTGCTTTTACCTAATTTTATATACCTAATTCTTAGCAGGATCAATTGACCTTTTCCTGGTTGCCTATGCCTGGCTGATTTGGATTATGCCCCATTCTCTACATCCTCACATTTCAGAGTTTACGAGACCTACACACTGTATTCTAGTTGGCTATGATATGAAATTATATCAATATCACAATTAACTGAACATTTTTCAATTATGGTTAATGAGCGATTATTTAGTTTAATTTTTTATTATTTGTAAATTTTTTGCCCTTATAGTTCACTGAAAGGTCTATACTGTAAACACGCTCAACTACTGTATTAAAGCTTGGATGTTATTTTCTAATGAGAGTTCTGAATGTAGGTTTCGATTTTTTTTAATTAATTGCCCAGCTGTAGCTTGCACTCGGTTTTATGAAGCTTGAATTTTATAGAACCTGGTACGAAGATGTTCAAACTGCATTGGCTGCATGTAAATCACTTCCAGGCGCAATTATTGATTTCACATGCTGAGTTTTTCCACTGAGCCTGGGACAGCCGTGCCTCGGCTCCTCAGAAACGCTCCTGTGCTATTGATCCGTACGGACAGTGTTCAGTTCCTGTCAGTGCCTACAAAGGGTCCTCGAGCATAACCCTTAACGCTCAGATGCTCCTGCGAAGCCGGTTCACTGGGCTTTTTCCAGTGAACCGGAAAATAAAGTATGCAAAAAACAGTATTCCATGTCTACATCACAACCATAACATCTAATAGTCAAATTGGGAAATTTTTAAGTGGGATGGTGTGGTACAGTATAACAATATGTTCACACACTTAGAACAGTTTACGGTAATTACTAAGGTATGGTTTTTTTTTTAGATTCTTCATGATTCTTTATGATTCTTTAGATTCGAGTTTTACTGGATGCACCAAGTGAATCAGGTAACAATACAAACTACAGAGCTACAGCAGTTATGTAATGTATAGTTGTAGCTGCTAAAATAAAGAGCTAATCTTTTTCTGCTCAAATAAACATCCTGGGGAAGAACTGCTTGTCTATAGAATACATCCAACCCTAATGCATCATGGTCTACCTCACTGTCTATAGGAGAGCTAACTAGTGGGTTGGCACAGGGAAATAAGCACAACGGTCATTTCAATATTTAATATTGGCAGAAATCTAGGGCCGATACAATATTATCACGATACCTACAGTCAGTGCCGATTCTATTTGAAATGTGATTCTGTTAGTATCACGGTTTTATAAAATGTCCCAATTCAATTTTTTTAGTTTACTACAATTCTAAACAAACTTTGCTTCCTGCCAATGTGTGAATAGTTGAAATCTACAGGATTATAGAGGAACTACAACATTTTATCACCTCAAATGCAAACAAATGCAACACGCTATTAAGAGGCAAAAAGAGCTTTCAGAGGCTCTATGATCAATCAGTTGATTTCAAAGACTTTAGAAATTCACCAGTCTACAGTTTGGTACTGTGGATACTCTACCAAGAAGTGGTCGCCCAGTCTACCCTGAGTGACAACCAAAGATTTAAAGGCATCTTTGGAACTGACTAATATCTATGTTCATGGGTCTAAAGTATGTAAAGCATTAAAAAGACTGATGGTGTGTACATATCCATCGATTTTCAAAGATCAGCCGTTCCACTAGCTCACTGTTCATGGTAACGTTTCAACTGTTTTACTGTAGCTCATCATCGTTTAAGGCATCCATGAAGTTTCCTGTAAATGTCAATCACCTTCATTCACCAGAAATTTCATCACAAGACCCGGTTTGACTTGAACACCCCTTGTATGTGTTACAGTCCTACAAATCCTGTTTCGCTATGGCAGCGTGGTGTGGAAATCTTACACACAAATCTTAGGCACAGAATTATAATATGAGTAACTAAAATCTAAAATCTATGGGAATCTAAAGAGGACGGGATAAACTAAGAAAAACCCTTCCCCTGAGTGAACCCTGGTCATCTCAAGAAACTGAAATATTCCTGATTGCATAATTGGCTGAATCATGCATTAGTTGTTTATATAACTGTTTACATATAACCCATATTGCTGTTTATATCACTGGGAACAGCTTGAGTGTAGAAGTGTGTGTGTGTGTGTGTGTGTGTGTGTGTGTGTGTGTGTGTGTGTGTGTGTGTGTGTGTGTGTGTGTGTGTGTGGAGCAAATAAATCACAGAATATTAATGGCAAGATTGCAAGGTTAAGGGAAATAAAACAGTCTGAGGATTTAAAGCTCTGAATGGATCAGACGATCTATCACAGATGTTCTAATCCCTTCACAGAACCTGCAAAAAAGGAAGTGCAGAAAGAGTGCTTGGTGCATAAATAAGCAATGAAACATAGCTATAGAGCTGTGCTCAGATGGAAATAGCTTACTCAGGGATGTGACAAAAGTGACTTGATTCAATTCGACACGACTGGGGAAGCTCCTCAAATAACCTGACTACTGTATAGTCACTTTAGGTCACATAACATCCTCTAACTGAAACACTCTTTCAGGATTATAGGAACTCTTTTATCTTTATATGATATGTGATTTATTTATACAAGACAATACTTCTGCATTCTGGCTTTTGATTGGTCAGACGATGTTGATTATTTTTCTATTATAAAAAAAGGCCCCTACACAGGTTTATATTAATATGTTTATATTAATTTATTATAATATGTTATTGCTTTAACGTATATTAACCATAGACACAGGAAATTGTATAAGGGAATGTTTACAGCTGTTACTGTATAATGTAAGCGAGAACAAGAAACTGACTTGTTCTATTTCACAACTTCAGATTAAGGAATATATATCATCCTTTAGGGAAAAAAGTACTAAAGAAGTTAATAAAACAGTGTACTAACAGTAATTTAGCATCATTCTTTGTAGATCCATAATTACCTACTTATTATACCCAAAGTTTTCTACAGCTCTGCAAAAGCTCACTATTTTCTGTTTGGGGTATTTTTTTCTGATTCCCATTGACTCTTGACTTTTTGCCTGCAGCAAAATGTTTTAAAATGTCAATCAGCAATGCTTGTACCCGAAATAAATGTTTAACATAAAAATGGTTCTAATGTTTGAAACAGTTTGACTCCTTGAAGGCGCAGTTGAATATTACACACACACACACACACAAGCTTGCAAATAAAAAATAATTGTTGGCAATAAAAAAATAATTGCCATATACGAAGAACTGTTGGACTTTACGACTGTAGCACTGTATAAGCCTCTGGAGGCAGTGTTGTGATCTGAGGTATTTCAGTTGGTCAGGTCTAGGCTCATCAACGTTATTTTCTATTTAATTAAAAGAAAGGATTTGTCTGTACATTGGTTAGAAGTCGCGCTTTCATCAATGTCTTCATGTTTCATACATTGTCAGTCTCAAAAAATTCTCCGTCTACATGTTTGTGTCTAGTTACCCGTCTGTCCGTCGGTATGCTTGTACCTGTATGTACTGTATGTCTGCATCCATGTCTGTCCAGTCATCACGCAAGACTGTCTGTAAACAATTTAATGAAACTATACTGTGGCTATACATGTCACTTAACAGAGCCAATTAACGTGACAGTTTACTGTGTATAGACACAGCATGCAAAAGACACAGAAACGACAGGAATGCATCTAGAAGCCGACAAAATCCCAAAGAAAGAGAAAGGAAAGCGCGACAACAAGCAAACTCCAAAAAAGAAAAAAGAGAAAGGAAAGCGCGACAACAAGCAAACTCCAAAAAAGAAAAAAGGCAGGTAGACTATGAAAACTGGACCTTTAAAGATGAATGGACAGATCAATGTATTTTTATTCTTCCTGCGCATAGTTTAAAACCAAGCAATTTATCATATTGCATGTAATATATTATGTATAAAATAATATCCAGCACTCATTGGACATTGGAAAGTTTTAACTGCTTAAAAATTTTCAAATTCGTCCTTATGAGGATAAAATATCAGTATCAGTGAATTCCATGAATAATTCCCAAGAAAGTTCCTGTAATGAGCGAGTGGGGTTAGTGAATGATTTTGTGTACAGTTCCCACAGTACTCTTCTACAAGTTGGCTACAAATGACCCATCTATGATTTTTGTGATGTATTGCTGAATGTTCACGAGAACAAGTGCAGTGCTCGACCGGGATCATCATACACGGACGTACTGCCTTCTTCTGTGTCTGACATCTGGTGCAAATGTCAATCAGTTTTACGTCTTCTTTTGCCAGAAATGTCCTGGTTTGACTTTAACGTCCCTCGTTTGCATTTACACTTCAAAGTTAAGGTAAGACATTTCTAAGATGGTTTCTTTGTGTTATGTGCTAATATACTGTAAGAACATCTGTATGAAGTAGGCTTATGCAGTACACCCCTTTTGGCTTGAAGGTAAAAGATTTCCCTGAACTTGTTAACTAACAGTGGCTTCTATTTTAATGAGTTTATCTGAATATGTGAAATCATTCAGGCACCGGGACCAGAATTAAAAACCCCGACGCGCTCACATAATGGATGGACGATATAACGGGAAGATCTACCATGATACTGTCAGACACTTAAGCAATACCTCGAACTTTTTATTGTTTTGCCTCCAGCGATACACCATGACGCAATCATGACGTAGGCTCTATAAAGAGGCCACATGTTGCCCAAGAGGAGAAATATACTCTATGCTAATACAGTTTATAGGCAGGTAAGAAGGATTTATGAATACAGCTTACACCAATCGGCTTGCTGCACTTAGACAGATTTAATCAAGCCTCCGCTAATCCATTTAGCACAGCGTGAAAAGAAAAAGCAAAGGAGCATAATTGCCTATAAAGCCGAAGCTGGTCAAAACAGAGAAGCCAATGCTAACTGAATAAACGGCTGCTAACTGTTTGCTATAGTTTCTCAGGGTGTGCTTATGTTATTACTGAACACACACACATACACACAGAGCGCACACAGAGCACACGCACAGGCCTGATTATCTGAGAGGCTGTGAGAGCTTGCACACGTGCGGGTGTCATAAAAGTCTTTTAAATACTATGTGATATCGGTGGTGTATTTACATTTCATCACACACATACTGTATAAAACAAGTTACATATAAATTGAGTTACTGGCAATAACTTAATAGAGGTATGTATATAATGTCACCATAAATGTGTGTGTGTGTGTGTGTGTGTGTGTGTGTGTGTGCTTTTGTTTGTATTCAAAAGAAATAAAAAAGCACATTTATAGTAGTGTAGAATTATGGCACCTATTTTAAATAAAATTATATATCAGTTATGTAAATATGTTTTTGAAGATATATTTTAAGAAGTAATAATAAATGGAAGTAGTCTCAAATGGTGTCTGTTAAACATATTTAGACCCTTCTACTATACTATTATACACGAACAAAAGTCATCCTGATCCAAGTCTAGTAAAGCAGATGCTTACTGTATGTGTATCCTGGGTGCTTATGGGTTTCCTGAGAAATGTAAAATCAAGCTATTTACTGTATCTACGTATACCAAGAAAACATTACTGTAAGTAACAATTAGGCAAAAAAAAAAAAAAGACAAAAAATATCACATATGACATTTGGTAAACCACTGTATATTTAACAGATCTCACCAGAAATCTTTGGTTGAAAAAAAACCTTGTGATGATGTTAACTTGGCACAACATTGGAATTTCGGTTTTTGAAGAATGATTTTGATGAAATGACGTCAGAACAAATTAACTACATGACAATGGGACAACATTGAACGAATGCCCAATATTAATAACAAACTGATGACTTGAGCGGGACTCGAACTCCGCTCAAAGCAGTAAGAGCGCTGTGTGTTTTCCACTGGACCACTAGGGGGCATGCTGTTGATGGTAGTTAACGAATGTACATAACAACAAATAAACTAATTAAATAAAATTTTTAAAACAAAAACCTGCTTATGAGATGAGCGTATGAGATGTGTTCTTTGAAAGCAGACATGATGTAATTTGCATGCTGTGCAAACAGCGTATTACAGTGGAGTAATTTGGGAGCTAAGACGCCATTCAGAAACAAAGAGGTGACATTATAACACAAAGAGACGAATGGCATGAGATACACATGCTGTGTGCCGGGAAGCTGTTCTAAACCTTGTTAGAAACTTAAGGTAAGATGTTAATCGCCATAACCGCTCCAAATAAAGGTCAAAGTTTGAGAGATTATCTCCCAATTTACAATTTGCAATTTGTAACACCAAATCAACTGCTTTTGACATTGTAGCTGTTGTTTAAGGAAAAAATACGTTTCAAATATGGGCATTATATCACCGTCTTACTGTGATTTACTTAATTTACTTATTTAATTCAAAAATAAAATAAAATAAATATAAACCTTCTGAACCCTGAAGCTTAAAGTACCAGTTTAGGCTCAAAATGCACGTGGAGATAAAATCTCTCTGAAGTTGATTAAGATTTATTTACATATCTAAAAGGATTTGACATCCATAATGTGTGTGCGTGCGTACAGTATGTGTGTGTGTGTGTGTGTGTGTGTGTGTGTGTGTGTGTGTGTGTGTGTGTGTGTGTGTGTGGGTCTCTGAGTGCATGTGCATGTGCTGGCAGGCTATTATCCTGCCTCATTCCCATGGCATGCCTACTTTAGCCATGCTGCAGCTATTGATAAAAAGTTATTCTTAGCGTGTGTGTGAGTCAGCAACGTGTGTGTGTGCCATTTCAGGTCCTGACCTCCGGTCTCTGCACTTCCTGTAGTGAAGCAGCTCAGACACATTTAAACTTCATCTCCATCTTATTATATGGACATAAACCTGAACACACACACACACACATATACAAGCAAACACACACACACACAACACTGCTTCTTTTAGCATCATTAAGGGTATTTCCAAACTAAATATGCCAGAATCCTCAACCAAACAGTGAACTACATATCCAGTCCATGATCCACTAGTCATGCTCCTTGCATTTCACTAATACCATATTGTTGAGTGTTTTGTTTGTGTACACACCTTTACAGTTGACCTTATCTAGTTAAATCCATCTACTGTAGTACTTTGTCTGTCAACTTTGCTTAATTTTCACTTAAAAAAAATAAAAATAAAAGTTTTGGCACCCTTATTTGATTCAGGCCAACAGACTAACTCAACAGTTCTCTTGATTTAATAATTCACCTTGTGAGTTACGGAGTCAAGCAACAGTAACAGTGCAACACTATGGATTCTCAACCGTAGGCATGAAAATGTCAGACCGAAGAAAATCAAGTTTGGAGTACTCTCACTCACTCAGTCACTCTAAGTAACTGCTCTTGCCTTATCAGGGTCACGGTCAATCCAGACTATGTCAGGATGACTGGGCATGAGGCCGGATTCCACCCCAGGTGGAACATTAGTCCATCACATGGCACCGTGTATACACACACACGCACACACAAACTCATTCATGTTTAGTGGCAATTTATCCTAGTAAGTCCGCCTACTAGTATGTTTTGAGAGCTCTCAGAGAACAATCACAATCTGAGAACCTGGAATAAACTTGTACTGGGAGAGCACGCAAAAGTACCCTAAGGCCAGGACTGAACCTGGGTCTTGAGTACTGTTTAATCAGTTTACGCTGAGTATGTAAGCAATTCATTGACTAATATACAATGGTGAAGACCAAAAGTATTAAGACACCATATTTCATTTATTATAGTTCTCCCTACGTATTCACAAAACAGATGATGTCACTAATTAGTTCTAACCTGGCCATGTACCAGTGGTATTCAGCTTCTGGAGCCATGGCCTGGATCATCTCCAGAGGTGGCAAGTAACAAAGGACAACTACCTCTTTTCTGGATGTGACACTTTTTATGTAGGTTTCATCGGGTTGTCTGGTTTCCTCCTACTTCCCAGAAACACAACATGCATATCCACGCTGCCCTGCAATACACTTGCGTGGCATCCAGCCTGCATTCCTGACTCACACTTACCCAGTTTTCCTGGCATGGTCTCTGGACTCATTCATGACCCTTCTCTGTATATCTGAAAATGAGTATACTTATCTGTTTTTATGCTAGTCATTGTTAGAACACATTTTGGCTTCTTTTGGATTAATGGATCCAGCTTGTAATACTTAACTTCCTGTTCTTGCAGTTACTCAACAATATATATGGCCTCGATTTTGCCTCTGTAGCCCAGCATTTCATACACACTCTCTCGTCTTTCCCTGGCTCATTCAGGTTCCTCAGCCACACCACTTTAATAACCATAACCCCTACCTCTATGTGTGTCTGCTCCTGAGTGCTGCTACTGTGTCTGGCTATTGAATACACACACAGGCCTAATGAGCGCTAAAGATTTTGCAGGACTGATAAAAAACACTCAGAGCGTCTGTGTGGGTGGAAGCGACGTACAGGGAGAGATGTGTGTGTGTGTGTGTGTGTGTGTGTGTGTGTGTGTGTGTGTGTGTGTGTGTGTATGTTCTGCTTTTCTCTTTAAACAGGCAACACACACAAGTGAAAACGATGATAGAATGTCTTCTGTTGCACCTTTTGTGGAAAAATGAAATTAATAAAAAATTAATTAATAGAAAATTAATAGATAATGCATAAACAACCGATGAAGCCCTTTAATGCAGATAGACTGCATTATTGATTAAAATACAGCAAACGCAGACAAAACTAACCTAAAAATCCATGCGACAATAACATACAGAACACTTTGTTACGTATAAGACGTTTCTAGCAAAAAAGAAGAAAAGCCCTGTTCTTTATAATAATGACAACCATTAAACACTTCTTATGCAACTCGTTGGTTATAAAGGTGTCATAATACAGAGGTAAGAAGTTCATGAGATACAACAGAGCTAGAAGAATCCACTTAAAATGCTTTCAGTGTAGAAAATTATACTTTAGCAAGTGAATACTTAGTTAGATTTATCTATACTTTCTTAAAATAAGAGTACGAAAAACCAAATATAAGATTATTAACCTTATTTGTAATCAGATTTTCCTTAAATTTAAGCTAAATGTTCTTGTTCTATTGGCACATAACTTTGTTTTAGGAATTTGTTTCTTGAAAGAAGTAAAATTCTCTGCCAATAGAACAAACACTTTTGGCTTCAGAATTTAGGTTTAAAAAAGTTTAATAATCTGCAATATATTTAGTTTTTGTAAACTTATTTCGATATTATAGAAGACATTTTTGTGCAACATACAGTATCACAGACAAAATTTTTCAAAGTGACTCCATTTACATCACATGAAGAGATTCAGTGCTAGAAAAAAAGAATTCCTAAAAAGAATTACTATGGTGTGGTTTCATGTGTCATTGTTCAGACATGGACAATTTTTATAACTGTTAGAGTCTCTGATCTCATATTCAAGTGACAGGAAACACACACACAAACACACACAAACACACACACACACAAACACAATGGCATGTTTGTCCTTGTAAACCGTTTTCACACCTGGTTTGCTAAGGTTATGTTTTTATGTGACGTTTTCATTCGGTTCCACAGGTTTCACGTTTCAAGCACACACAAATTGTTTGCACATGTGAACTGTTCAGGAATTTGGAAGCTGTGCTTGGTTGGTCATTTGCTGTTGATTATCATTAAGGTTGTTATAACTTTAAAGGTCACAGAAGTGCATTTTTTATTTTTTAAAAATTAAAGAAGAGATACACATTCACTTAGTGCGTTATTAAAAAATTATTTATTTGTAATAAAACTAAGAAAAATGTTTTGTGACCATGACTATGATTAAACACATCTAAATACTGTATTGTGCTGAACTGTGATCTATTTATTTAAAAATAAAAAAATAAAAAAAACTTTTTTCTCCCATTATTTCTCATTAATCATAAACCGACAGTACTCTTTCATTTCAGTCAAGTCTAAGCTTTCTTTCGGGTAAGGACAGTATTTACAGCAGGATACAAATGCTAATGATTCATTATAGTTTAATTAATTGCTGTTAAGAATTTAACCACGTAAAAATTTATAAACTGTTAATGTTTGTTTTGCATAATTTTCTCTTGTTGCTCATGTCAATTAACTTGTACACCACAAGAGGGCAAACATGCACAGCAGGTAATTCGCAGTAATGGAAGGGGTATTTTTAACGTGTGAACTTGGCCTGACATGATCAACCAAACCCCATGTCAGTTTATTTGTGCATCGTTTGTGCATTTAAAATAAGCATTTCTCATCAATCTGTTTCTTTTAAAATATTAAACTTATTAAATAATAAATGTTTCAGCTTGCACGGTCTGTTTAGACGGTATTCCATGGGAAAGAATAATAATTTTTTTTAAAAATACGAATCAAATGCGATCAGTCCTTCTTGATGTCATTTGATGTGGAACATTTTTGCACTGTTTTTCCAACAGTAACTAAATAAAACATGATTTAGACAAATGCACGCAAATTTTTATGAACAAACAAAAGCAGTCCAGTGCCACTGTGTCTCCTTAAATTAATTATTATCCCACATTCGGCCGCCTGTTTCACAGATAGCAGGTATCACAATAATAAAAATGCAGTAAAGTCTGTGTGATATGACAACATGGTATCGATATTATGATTAATTACATCACTATTCTCAGAATATAGCAGCTATGTTCATTTACATTTACTGCATTTACTGGATGTCTTTATCCAGAGCGATCTGAGAGATCAAAAAGTGCTTTGTACTCACTATCAGATTATCTTAGGCAATATGATGACAATTTCATAATCAATTATAATTTATGGATCTTTTGACTTTGATCACGTGACTACCTGGACGTCAGCCACAACAGCGGATGGCGGAAGATACATTAACCTGACATTAGGCTACTGTGTTTTTCGTTGATAATTACATCCGAAGTGTGTTTCAGAGCCAAAAAATAACAGAAAGATGACCTGATGATTACCTAATGAACTACCGGATTACCCGAGGCTTTGTCACACACAACCTACAGTAGAAACTCATAGCTCATAGTTATTTTCATCATCATCATAATTGATCATTATTTCATTATATTCATCATTAGTATTTGACATTTTGATGTTGTGGACTTCGTAATTATTTAAAACAGAAAAAAGCTTGTAAAAATGGATAACAAAGATCACAATAAGGATATTAACTTCCAGAACATTTGCTATCCTAATTATCATGATTACCTCACACGGTGTAAACATTAGAGATTTGTGATTCTACCTGGATTTGGTGGTGTTTGCTAGCATAAGCTTTAGCTCATTCAGTGCTTGTGTTGCAAATGAGACAATTGAACGGAACATGTTGTGCTTTATGCTTCATAACATTACATACAGGAAACGGTACCCGATACTGACATTTCAAGCTTGCTAATTAATTAATAACTAATATATAAGTTCCAGGGTTGAATCTCAAATAATATAAAATGGAAAGCCAGCACACTATGTATTTACACTTGTTTTAAAAGCTAGTTAGTTTTTAGCTCGCATAAGCTGGGAAACACAACATGATGGTTCAGAGACAACTTATATGCAATAACTAAAGAGACAAAGTGTTCCTAAAGATGACATTATCAAATATATCTCTGCTTTCTTACTGTAAAACAGGTTTGACACTGGCAACCGGTAGGTAAAGTCCCGTTTGCCATCCAGATATGGGCAGGACCATGGCAGACAGCCAATATGGGCTTGCAAAGATTTTTTTTTAAACTGGTGTTTATCTGGGGCAGAATGATTGTCCAACATCCGTCTTTGGAGCATGTTTTTGAATGGTTTGATTTATTTGGGGATTTCTGATATTAACACAGTCAAAAATGGACATACAGTACACCTAATATTCAAATGAACGAAGGTCCACAAGCTATAAAAAAGGCTTTAAGTAAAACCTGCTGTATCCATTCCACAACCAGCTTTAATGTGTGTTTAGCTGATCATTTGAGGTTCTACTAAAGAATAATGATGTTCTCCTCCTTCTCCTTTTCATTACTCCTTCCACTCTGCCCCTGAGCATGATGCCACCACCACCATGCTTAACACTTGATACAATTTTCTTTGAGTTAAATGCCTTATCTTTACTTATCCAAGCATACATCTGATCCAAACTTTTCTCCAGAAGACTGGTTCTTTACATAGTACACATAGTCATCCGCAAACTTCATGTGAGGTTTAACATGTTCATTTTGGATCAGAGGTTCTTTCTTGGACGGCAGGGTTTTTTAACCTAAACCTTACTTGAGTGTAAACAGTGACATTTGTGTTCCAGCAGCGGTTGTTTAGAATTGACATTTCTGATTTGTGTAAATGGACCACCCTCTTCCTCAGAACTGTAGCTTTTGGATTTCCCACTAAACTGTTTTCTTGTGTTGGCACAGAGAATGCTACTAGCTGGAGTCAACACGGATCATTAACATATTGAGGCTTCGGCTTTGGGCTTCGGACTTTCAGTGTATGTATATTTTTGACCCTGTGTTGATAACATCAAACCTTGTACTCTGAATTCTTTGGGGTTTTCTTTATTAATGATATATGTTGCTTAGTCATTCTACCCCATGAAAAAAGAGCACAAATAATTGCAAGCCCAATACAGGAATGCCATTTATTCTCATAATGTGTGTATGTAAACTTCTAAGCACAACTTTACGGCAGTAGTGAAGAGAAAAGCAGATGCTGAACAAGCAGGAGCTGGTGGAAAGAGCTTTGTTTTTTGGCATTTCGTCCAGCAGTAGCCTACGCGTTTATTTCTTTATGACTTTGATAGACGGTTGTTTTGTTGAGCTTCACAATGGATCACAAACCTCTATGAAATCCCACCTCATCAAAATTTCTCAGGGCTGTCAAAGAAACATGAACCGCTTGATTACAATAACTGTGTTATGAATAGAGACTCTCAGAATCAACAGTATGTCAGCATCCAAGAAAGAAATGTTTTATGCCTGAGGTTGACCACTGTTAAAACATTTAGTCCTGATTGCATTACTTTAACAAAAGCCTTACTGCTTTAGAGTGCCGTACTGTCAAATATATGCATTTCTCAAAGATGAAATTAATTTTTTTAAGAGTACTCACAGGTCTGTTAAGAGCTGGGAAAAACTCAATGTTTCTGTTGGCTGTAAATCAATTTAAAGGCTCAAAGTATTTGCACTTAAGTTGGATGTTAAACAGAGTTCAGAACTGAACTGTCATGTTTTTAATATCAGCAGTAAGTCATAACTTAACTCTACTTGCACGGCTGCTTCCTAATACACATTAACCTTTAAAAAAAAATCATTTCAAAAGTCGTTTCTTTTCCGCAATTCCGTTTTAAGACAATGCCAAGTCTGAAGAATTGCAAGAATAAAAGAGTTCTACTGTTTCAGAGACATTGTACCACATGACTACACACACTGAAAGTGAGGCAAATCAGAATAAAATAAGAAGAATAAAAAGTGAGAAACAACAATGAATTGCTGTGAGTGAATTTTAAAATCAGCACTCAATGCCTAATCCACTGAAATAAGAAGCAACATATCGAACTTCAGCAAGTGTTTAAAATGTTGTACTAAATATTAAATTACTAAACTAATGATGACTAAATGCACAAATAAATGACAGAATCGAGTGAGTCATGGCCTGTGTACCCAGTCTTACTCAAAACTCACCAGTGATGTATTATGCACACAGCACGATCTTATCCACATCCAATTTTCAGAATTGTTTTTGCCAGATGAATTAGCTGTATTCAGAATTCAGAATAATTAGCTGAAACATGACTAATTATTTAAATACATGCTAATATCACTGCTTTTATTTCACTTTGCCCTCTTGACACCCTGATATGGTTTAGGTATACACTTAGATGTATAAGCATAATGATTAGATTATATACAGCAGAATTCAATTTGGAGTACACATGTGAAGTAAATCAACCTGTTGCAGTAAACCAATCGATCCAATTTCTTTTATTCTCTCTCTCTCTCAATCTCTATACCACTTATACTGTAGAGGGTCACGGAACACTAGGGGCACTAGGCAGGGTACACACACACACACACACACACACACACACACACACACACACATACACACACTCACATGCACAGATTCACTCACTCATTGGCAATTTGGGAATGCCAATTAGCCTAATCTGTGGGAGAAAACCGGAGGGAAAAATCCTACATAGTGTACAATGGAAAAGATTGGAATTAGGCTTTCAAAAGGTGGGGGTGATTGCAAAAGTGATTTTTGTGTAAAAGTGTTAATTTTTTCTACAAGCTGTGTTACTTTTTTTTTTTTTTTTTTTTTACACTTATTAGCTTTTAAAGAAGAAAAAAATGGAGTGGCACTCATTCAAGCTGTTACAGTACTTGTGCCACCTCTATAAATACAGTAACATGCTTGAAAACATCACTACTATAATGTCAGGAAAATACTGTATGATGTTTTAACAAATTTAAAACATAAATTGTGCAATCCAGTGGTCTGAATTCATGTTCAACATATGTTTAATCAATAGAAAAACAAAGAAAAGAAAGAAAGAAAGAAAGAAAGAAAGAAAGAAAGAAAGAAAGAAAGAAAGAAAGAAAGAAAGAAAGTAGGAAAGAAGAAAAATCCTTCAACAACAACAATGATACAACCTAAGGTTATATATAATGATGCAAGAAGCTCTAAACTTAACAAACAGCCAGATTACAGTGTTAACTCAACAACAGAGTCACAAAGACACTGCACACTTTCATCTTCCGTTTGTCTTTCGTCTGCCTATACCGTGGACTCTTTCGAGTTGTACATGGATAGGATCCTAATATTTTAACAGATTAACAAACTGATTTCACTCTATTAATTTATCGA
>JAQQZT010000023.1:31428199-31442476 GCA_030068275.1 Clarias platycephalus | reverse complement strand
TGCCATGTGATTGGTTGATTAGATAATTGCATTAATGAGAAATTGAACAGGTGTTCCTAATAATCCTTTAGTTGAGTATATATATATATATTCCCCCCCTCCCCCTTGTCTAATTTATTTATTACTCTTTTCCTTTCCTCCTTTGAAAACGACTATAAGCAACAGTAATCAAGAATAAGCAATTTCCCTCTGGGATTAATAAAGTTCATTGAATCTTGAATCTTGAATCTTACAGGATTGAGACTAAACAGCTGTGTCTCTATAAGAAAACCACTTGTTAGTGAGACTAATTAGAAAAAATGGCTTCAGTCTGCTATGGAGCATAAAGATTGGACTTTGAAACAATAGAAAAAGGTCATGATCTTTGGCTGCAGATGGTCAGGTCTAGGCCCAGCAACGTTATGTGGCAAGAAAATGACATTGTGAATGTAATGAATGACAAGGTTATTGTTTCTTTCCTGAAGGCAAAGGCATATTTGAGGACTCAGATTGTGAAAGAGAGTTTCTGGGAGCACAAGGAATCGCCACACTGTTTTTGTTTAAAGAAACCTTTAATGGGGATTACATTAATTTGATCTTACTCTCTTCTATTATGCTAGACAAATGCAACAACAATCAAAACTATTGATTACATTGAGTTTGAAAATAGGTCACATGTTCAGCCTTATTTGCCGTGATAACTTGCCTACTCTCATTCAATTTTGTTAAACAAGACTCTGACCCCTTCCCATCTAATGTCGCAAAATATATTGATTTGAAGTTATTAATCAGGGAAATCTATTTTGCTTTGTACAGAACATACAGAACAATATAGCCACTCAATAAAATAAAACTTAATTATCTTAAATTTTTTATGTAAAGGCTTTCAGTTATATTACTGAATATATAAAATGACCGCTTATAATAGTTAACCAAGAAAATAATGATTTTATGTGAAACCCAGGCGATATGATGAATTTAAAGTTATTTCATTTTAACCAACTATACAAAAATTACTCAGCAAAAAAATGGGTACCATAGGGAAAGAAATATCAAACATACTGTACATATGATTAAATTTTTTCTGGTTGTTTTTGTTTGTTTCTATGAAAATAATAATAATAATAAGCATTTGCTGAGTTTGACATTTACAGTATGCCACGTCATTTCCATATTCCGGGAGTGGAATTTTTAAAAATGATGTCTTCCCTGTCGACAGACACTGGCAGGACGTATTTTTTTAATCAGTCATTGACCAATGTTGTGTTTCTGTCACTGATATATGCCACTTGTGCTTTAAGGGCTAATTCTAATTCTTGCCAGGGTTTTGGTTGCCATACAGTACCTTTATGACCTCTGGCCAGATGATCTCTCAGTTTTTTGATTTCACTGATAACTAGTTTTCTTAAGGTTACATACAGTAGCTGTTTAGTCCCAATCTCTTGAGTTCTCTTCCCGTTGTACAGTATGTGTGGAAATTGTCTTAATGTCAATATTAAACATAGCCGTGAGTTCTAAAAAAAAAACTCTTTTTGTTGTTGTTTATTCTTACAATTTGATTTCCCTAAACGTTTAAGTGATCGCTGATTACGATCATAAAAATTTTTTCCCGACCACATTTTTTCCTCCAAGATTATGATTCATCAAAATCCTTTCAGGTTTTAATAATAGGTGTGTGTGTGTGTGTGTGTGTAGGTGTGTGTGTGTGTGTGTGTGTGTGTGTGTGTGTGTGTGTGTGTGAAATTATTTAAAATGTTGAACATTATATTATGATTGTAGAGGAAGTAGACATTTTACTTCATGAAGCTTTTAGCTTGCAGAAATATATGTGTTTGTGTCGACGGGCCGATGCACAGTGCACATTGTAGGACAACATCTTCTCGCTCATCTTGGGGGGAGTACAAAGGGGACTCAGATAGCACCTTGGACAGGACCAAACACAAAAAGGGGCAGGGCACCACGACTTACTGTACCGTATCAGTGAGGATGATCAGCGTATCAGCGAGAACTAATCATACACCGTCCACCTGTCGACTGCTCTCTATAAAAAGGCCGCGACAGCACCTACAGGTGAGTGGAAAATATGTACAGTACCGGAGACTTATTAATTTCTCTTCTCCCCACAGAGTCGGATTATGGCGAAGGACCGAACGCTCCAGGGTTCACCCGGACCGTCTCGCCGGAGCACAGGACCCAAGCTACACCCTACAAAGCCAGCATGCCGACCCTCACCATCGCCCTTTTCACCAAGCAGTTAATCTCACCTCATTCACCTGCTTCACTCATTAAATAACAATAAAAGCCGCAAGTTTCAGTTCACCGCATCCCTGTCTCTCTGTGTTCGTAATTTCCGAACCCAACCAGAGCTTTACAGTGTTATAAAATGTTTTCCCAGGCTGCCACACATACTCAATAATACCAAATATAGAGCTGAGAACTGGAAATCCCTCATGTGTCTGTCCTTTACAAAAGAAGATATTTGATTCATTTATAGCTCCCCTAGAAGATATAAAACAAACTTCTCCTTTTACACAAGATACGGTTTTGCACTTTTCTTGCTACAAGGAACGCGTGACTAGCCTGTCACATGTACAGTACTTGAGGAAAAGTAGAGGTACTCCAAGTAAAATATTACTCAAGTAAAAGTAGACAAATGTTAGTAGTACAATGTTCTTATCTTCAAGGTAGTAAAAGACTCTCTCCCTTTCCTGTCTATGAACATGCTGATTCACTGCTGCCTGCAATTATCTCTGCTTCTATTACACAAATGAGTATTTCACAGAGGGAAGGTAAATCACTCAGTTACATACAGTATAATAATCAGTAATTAGCACTACACACCCCCCTGGTTATGTAACACAATGCCGGGCAGAAATGTAGTAAAGTAGAAAGTACTGATATTTGTTATAGGATCTAGTGGAGTAAAAGTAAAACATATCCACTAATGAAACTCCTGAAGTAAACAACATCCATGGGAAAACTTTTTTTTTAAAGTAACTTCTTACTTATTACTACTTACTACTACTTAGTCATTTTCCATCCATTTTCAATTGTAACTTACTACAGTAATTAATCCTTATTTAAAATAGATGCTAAAGTAGCTAACTACACTACATGCTACTACTTGTAAAATAATTTTCAAAAGTGAAAGACACATAAGTACCTTCATCTTCATGTAATTACTGGAAACATTAAGCTAGCTAGTTACTATTAATTGTAATATGTTATTTCACTTAATTAAAAGCTAATTTGGACATCGATATGAGTAAAAATCATCATTGCGTGCTATTTCATACTAGCTTACACTAGCCATTAGGCTAAATCATACCTGAGGTTAATGATTATGCTCCAGCAGCTTAACCAGTTACAACAGCAAACACTTCACTTTTATATCCACTTAAGTTGGTTTGTAGGTGTTTGCATAAGATACAAAACTACATTTCTATCTCACTTCTAAATGTTGTCCATTGTTGTTCAATATTTACATTTTTAATCTTCTCTAGCTGAAGCCTGTAGCTATGTTCTTGTAGCTAGCTGTTATAGTTATAGTTACAGTGACAGTCTTCAAAGATTTCACTGTGAAACATTTAAATCAACCTTGTCTTGCATCTTTTTAGTTCTCCGGTTCTATTCGGTTTATCACAAGGGGTAACCTCCAGTTGTTGTTTTAGTTGTTAAGTCATGTTGGACTCTTCGTGACCGCATGGACAGTAGCTCGCTAGGCCTTCCTAGATGCTGTTCATGGGGATTTCTTGGCAAGGATACTGGAGTGGGTTGCCATTTCCTTCTCCAGAGGACCATTTACTGACAGTTTGGAAATGCCAATTAGACTGACCTGCATGTCTTTGAACTGTTGGAGGAAGAAGAAACCCACCAAGCACGGGCAGAACATGCAATCTCCATGCACACAGACCCAATGGGGTAATCAAACCCAGGACCTGCTACCTCCAGTGCTACAACATACAGTAATTGCAACATGAAGTGTCAAAGCATGACTCCAAAAGTAAGTTAATCCCCATAGAGCCGCACCGTAAAAGTAATGTTTACAGCTTAGATTTCCTGTTCATGACAATGAATAGGTGGTGGATTTTGATATAACTCAGTTAAAATTATATTAAGCCATACAATTATGTATAATTACAGTAGGGGCAAGGCTTATTTGAGTAACAGCTGCATTGCAGGATGTCAAGCCGCTAGCTGTCTGCTAAGCATTACTTTAGCTAACCAACTAACTGGAATCATTGTAATTTATTTTATCTCAAGAAATGTAGACGTGGATACAAGACGACGTGTATAGTATGGATAATGGATGTTCTATCGAATGCAATGTAACAGTAGCATATAAATTAATCTCCTTAGCATTTTAGCTAAGCTAAAGCTAAGCTAGTTAGCTTGTGGCAACTGAAGTAAGTAGGCATGTTCGGATTAACTGGGGTTTGGCAGAGTCAGCTCATGCTAAAAAGGGGAAAGTAAGAGCATAGATTCAAAATCACTCTTCAGTGTAACCTATAGGTGACATCACAAAGACGTCACATAGACTGGCGAATAGAAAGACTTTCTTTTGTTAAGCTCTTATTATAGCTAATGAAAAAGCATGTCTGTGTTTACCTACTGTCATTCTCTGACCCTGCAACTTGCAAGAGCACTCTGGGGAATGTGGCTCCAAGTTTGTTTGCTACATGGGATGTAGGAATGTCCAGAAACCAAAACTGGATCAACACTCTTTCTTTGTTTATTTTACAAAGTGTTGTGATTCTCCTCCTGCATCCCCATGGAAAACATTAGTAGTGCTGATGACAGAGTGTAATAAATTGGAAACTAAAATGCTTTCTTTCTGTGGAAGCCCATAAGTGGAACAAAAATCCCCAAGATGTCTCTCCAGATGTCATAACAATTTGTAATAACGATCTTCCACATAAGGCAAAGTCTTCACCAGACAACTGAGATAACTTTCGCTTGGTGAAAGATGGTCTCAGGTTATAAGTGAAGTTCCTGACGTTGGTGCAGTTGCGATATCTCTGGGCTTGTGGTTTCCTGATGAAGATATGTGTGTTCAGAAACAGAAAAAAAATATTTTACTATGTTTTTTTTTGGTGAACCCGATACTGTTCATAAAGAAGAATACTCTTTTCAGGAAAAGGTAGCAAATGCATATTAAAATAAATCACTAAAGGTTACCATTGAACGAATCATCATTATCATTTGCATATTAGGACATGTTAGATAAAGAAGGGAGATTTTCTGAAGGTCTGTAAAATAGAATAGAGTTTCAACCAACTAGAAAATAATACACCGCCTGGACCAAAAAAAAGCTTTATCATCAACTGGCTCAGCAATGTTATGTGGCAATAAAATGAAGTCTGCTGATGACTGAATGTACTAACTGACCAGGTTCTTATATTAATGGAATTTTTCTTTCCTGGTGGCACAAGGCATATTCCATGACTCAGATTGTGAAAGAGTTTCTGGGAGCATGAGGAAATCTTATAGTGTGCAAATTTTGAATACAAGAAGAAAGAAAGTGGTTAGCACCGTTGCCTTGTACCACGAAGGTCCGGAATTGATTCCCACTTTGTGTCTGTGTGTGCATGTAGTTAGCATGTTCTCCCTATGCTTAGTGGGTTTCCTCCAGGTGATTAGTTTTTTTTCCCATATTTGTATATATATATTTGTCCCAAATTGCCTGTACTGTGTCGGTGAGCGTGTGAGTGTGTGTGCCCTGTAATGGATTGGCACCCTGTCCAGGAAGTACCCTGCCTCATGCCCTAAGTCTTTTGCGATAGACTCTAGGCCCCCGCGACCCTGAATACAGGATAAAGCAGTATAGACGAGTGAGTGAGTGAATATTATTACTGCAAATATTCCCAAGTAAAGAATTTAAAAATAAAAAAGAAAGTAATGTGTGGGTGGACAAAACAGTGTCATCACGATGTCATCAGTGATTGTTGAGAACAATTGAGATTACTGATTAGTTGCTGAAAAGAATGTTAATCAGTAATTTTTCCGAACAAAAGTTAGATTACTAATTGCTTGTTAATAACAATGGTGATCTATAATCAGTCTTTGGAATAAAAGGTAATCAATGATTGGTCATTTGGAACATGGACCTACAGTATAGACTCATGTATTCAAAAGTATGTGAACACCTGAGCATCACCCCCATAGGGGGGTCTTCCCCCAAATGTTGCCACACACACACATGTAAAAGTATACCATTGTGTGTCATAATGTAGTCAGAATAGATAGTAAAAGGAGTGAAAGCAAAAAACATGAAAAAACAATATTGGTTTGTTGGTTTCGCCAGTGATGAGAGTAACATTGATCTAACAGCACCAGCAACATTAGATTACTAATTGGTGGTTCTTCAGGTTTTTTCTGCCTTATGAAAACTGGGAGGTTATTCTAACTGGCCCCAAGGTATCAATGAATGAATGAAATTAATGAATGTGTGAATGATGCCCTGTGGACTTTAGTGTATACTGCAGAACAGGCTGCAGAAAGACCCACTGCGACACTGACCAGGCTGAAGATATTTATAAAAAATAAAAATAAAAAAGATGAAAGCGTAAAGGAGTAATTTTTTTCATCTAAAAATTGTGATTGTCATAAAATGACAAGTCATTCCCTTTGAACATTTTAAGCTTTAAATCTGTTAATGGATAACATCATTTGAGAAACAGTGCATCCATGGGAATCAGCATGACACAAAGTGAAACTCGCAGCAGACTCATGGGTTAAATATCTTCATTTAGATTTCAATCGATCATCCTCTCTGCTTCGTCTGTCATTTAGACGTCTTGCTATTACCGCTGAAAAATGTAAGTAAACACCAAACATAATCCAAGCACTTGGAAATGCAAACCAGAGACATCTCGCTGTGAACACTGAAGATTTGAAGACAAATTGTGGATAAAGTTGGAGAAGTTTGCTTGATGCGGTGCGTCTGCATGGTGAGATCAGTCACTGTGCACCAGGCAGCAAAGCACAGAGAAATGATTTCAGGCAGGGGGTGATTTATGGGTATAAAAAATTAAATTCATTACCGTTTGTCTGAATTATGGGACATTAGACTAAAGCCAATCAGGCTTTATTAGCAAATCATGAGAATCTGTCACAACAAGAATTATGATGTCTGGCCAGGCCCAGTCAAGAACCAAGTCATTAATCAGCACTGAAGGTGAAAAGTGCATCACTGTCACGTATTAAATGCATCATGCTGGTATATTGCTCAATCTTCACATAAAATTGGATGCATGGACCATGTCGGATGTGAAAGACCTGTTGTGAGGTTTTACAGTTTAATTATGGCTGGCTAAATGAAGATACGCAATACTTTGTCAAGCGTTTATTCATAATAAAATAAATAAGGAATAAATAGGTTATAGATTGTTTACTAAGGAAGCACCAGCATAAATTCATGCTTGAAAAAATGTTGTGACTGAAGTTATCCTTTAGATCTATTTTCATTTTCTACAAAAGAAATAATTAAATTAGGGACTATGCGATATTCAGAACACTGCATTATATTCCACAATGCTCAGACAGACCGTGCTAATGCTTAGATAAAAAAGCAAGGACTTCAGATTTCAAAGGAAGAGTAAATCTGAACTTGAAAAACAAATATAATGACTAAAGGCTGCTTAAAATATGATATGAATAAATGAATAAAAGACTGTAGCCCTGCATGTGTGTGTCTGACTGAATAATTCATGGAAACCTTTTCAAAGGCTCTGCTGAAATGTGCCGGACGTGTATCCACTGATGGAAAGAATACAAAACACACTCGTGCTGCTACTGTAAAAAAAAATAAAAATAAAATAGGCATCATGAAGTAACAGTAAGTAAGCTATCTAGTGAAATACCACTTGGGTAATTTACTTACAAATTACATTTTATTCGTAAAAATACCTAACACAAACAATCTGAAAATTATCTGTGTTTTATTTTGTGTTTATTTTAATTAATAGAGTGAGCTATGGTAAAAGGAACACCACCTCCTTTATAAACAGTTTTTTTTTATTTTATATACAGTAACATTATCTGGTTAAAGACTAAACTTATCATAGTTTTATTAGCTAGCTAGGTTTGTCAGCTACAATTTTATGCAAAAGTTTTCTGTGATTGATAAATAACAGATTTTGGTGATTTTTTAATTGAAAAGACGTTAACACGTTAAAAAATGCACAATGCACAATATTTTCAGCAAACATTGATGCATAGTTATGCCATACATATGCCATAAATTGAACAAAAATAAATAAATAAATAAATAAATAAATAAATAAAAGCATTATTATAGCACTGAGCAAAAGTTTGTTTTTTTACAAGGTTTCAGACCTTAATCAGCTTGTTAGATCTGATGCATGGCAACAGCTGTCATTAGTAAATGCCGATTTCAAGGCTTTACAAATACTTTGACTCTTCAAACCTTGTGCACACACAGTGATTAATGTAATTAAGAGATGGCAGTTCAGGGGAACTGTGAAGGTCAAGATAAGATCTGGAAGACCAAGAAAACTCTCAGAGAGAACTGCTCATATGCTGGTCAGAAAGACAAATCAAAACCCCCATTTGACTGCAAAAAACCTGCTGGAAGATTTAGAAAACTCAGAAGTGGTGGTGCACTGTTCCACTGTGCAGAGTCAGCAGAAGAAAACCTTACCTGCATCCCCATCATAAAATCCAATGTCAGACGTATGCAACAGGACATCTACAGAAGCTTGATACGTTTTGGAAACAAGTGCTGTGGATTGATGAAGTTAAAATAGAACTCTTTGGCCACAATCAGCAAAGGCATGTTTGAGCAGCATTTCATGAAAAGAACATCTTTCCAACTATTAAGCATGGGGGTGGATCTATCATGCTTTGGGGTTGTGTTGCAGCCAGTGGCACAGGAAACATTGCACGGGTGGAGGGAAGAATGGATTCCACTAAATACCAGCAAATTCTGAAAGCAAACATCACACCATCTGTAAAAAAGCTGAAGCTGAAAAGATGATGGCTTCTACAACAGGACAATGATCCTAAACATACCTCGAACGCCACTATGGAATACCTCAAGAGACGCAAGCTGGAGGTTTTGGAACAGCCATCACAGTCCACTGATTTAAACGTCATTAAAAATCTTAAAAGAGCTGTGCATGCAAGACGACCAAAGAATATTACAGAAATAGAAGCCTTTTGCAAAAAAGAATGGGAGAGAATCCCAAGTACAAGAATGGAAAGACTTTAAGCTGGCTATAAACAGCGTTTGCAAGCTGTGATATCTGCCAGAGGAGGTGCTACTAAGTACTGATTATTTAGGGTGGCCAAACTTTTGCACAGTGCCACAATAATGGTTTTTTTTATTTATTTTTGTTCAATTTATGACATAATAAAAAATTAACAATTCATCAATGTTTGGTGAAAATATTGTGCATTTTTTCCATTTCCAAGAGAGACTGTGTTAACATCTTTTCAATTAAAAAAATCACCAAAATCTGTTATTTATCAAGTGGTGCCTAAACGTTTGCATAAGACTGTAGATAGCTCATGTTAATACTGTACATACATGTTTTTAGGAATTAATCAAGGATGTCTCTACATGATACCTACACAACAGGCAATCACTGATGCAAATCAATTCAGTTTTTATTTGTGTAGTGCTTTTAACAATGGACATTGATGCAAAGCAGCTTCCTAAAAATAAAAATTTCAAATATAAATTAAAGATGTAAAAATGTACTATATAAGTCCCCAATGAGCAAGCTAAGGGAAATCAGAGACGATTCTAATAGATTCTTGTACAATGCATGTTGAAGGAATTTTCCTAAATCCTAAACCATATTAACATACTCAGAAATCTCCATCTCTTTTATTTAATCTGTAAAGTTATGGAATGTTGTAAACTTACCATGTACAGTGAAACCTCGGATTGTGAGTAATGCGGTTTGCGAGTGTTCCGCAAGACGAGCAAAGATTTTTTTTAAAATTTGACTTGGAAAACGAGCAAGTCTTGGTTTACGAGTACAGAGTATCATGTATCACGCATGCGCTTCTTGTTTTGACGCCGAGCGTCACGTGATCACAACTGAGCCAACGGTTTTTCTCCCTTTTGCGCTGCGGAATTGTGGGTAATCATCTCCCCTGCTGGGTCTTAGTGCACGTCTCTTACTGGTATAATCAACATCCATGCACGCGTGTACTGTTTACTATAACACTGTGACCATGTGTGTGTGTGTAAAACATTTTATTTTGTTTTTGTAAGTGTGTGTGTACAGTGCGCGTGTACTGTTTCTTATAACACGTGTGTGTTTCTCCCTCTCTGTTGTGTGTGTGTGCTCGTAATTTGACACCGTGGCGGGTCACACACTCTCTCGGCTTTAGTGTGTGTGTTTGTGTGTGTGTGATGCACCCCCTCTCTGCTTCACACACAAACACACACACACACACACACTCTGCTCTACACAAGTAAAGTGCAGGTTCATTTGTTGTTTCCATACTTTGTGTAAAGCTGCTTTGTGACAATGACAATTGTTAAAAGCGATATACAAATGAAATGGAATTGAGTTGAATTGTTTGTTTTACTTTACAGCAGTGATTCCGTTATTATGCGCTCACACGAATATCATTAGTGATGTTCCTTGCTAATTTTTCAGACAAAACAGCCTTTCCGTTAATGTGAGTTTATGTGAAATTCAAAGAAGAAAGGTTTACTGTGTAAGAAAGTCTCATTAGAAGGTTAAAAATCCATTTTCTCCCTCAGCCCTCTGTGTGTGTGCACGTGTTATTTGACACCGTGCCGGTTCACACACTCTCTCTCGGGACAGGAGGGGCTTCACACACACACACACACACACACACACACACACACACACACACAGAGCGCCTGCACGCATAAACGGAAACACTAATCTGTCTTGATTTATTTCTACTTTTTTTTTTATGTAAAGTGCAGGTGAATTTGTGTAATTTTTACTTTATATTTTGTATTAATTATTTTTATGTATTAATTTTTTTGGGCTGTGGAATGAATAATTTGAGTTTCCATCATTTCTTATGGGAAAATTTAATTTGGTTTACGAGTGTTTTGGAATACGAGTCCACTTCCGGAACGAAATTATGCTCGTAATCCGAGGTTCCACTGTATAGTGCTTTGTCTACAGCAGATGTACATTGTTTATATATTGGTTGTGAGATGGGCAAATACTTTGTGAATAAAGTCTGATTCTGATTCTGAAGTTGATTGCTTGATTGATTTGCTCATTTGTTTAATTAATAAGAAGTAAAAATTAATGAAGGATGCGTAAGGTGAACCATACAGTATATTCAAGTATTGTAATGAGTGTGCCTGCAGGTTATAAGTTTTACATCATCTAAATATTTGTGTGTATCTGGTTATTTTACCAATTAATAATTTTCATTATTATTAATAGTATTAATTATCATTGCTAAAACATAATCAATTGATTAATTTTGTAAAAAGGCTATATTTCTGACTACAATTTCTAAACATTCAGTTTTAAAGTTGTTTTGCAGGCACATAACTTTTTTACACAACAAGTTTTTACACATTTGCCAAAGTTTAGATAAACAGTGCTTCTCTTACAGTCCTCCACATTTGACCTTTAGCCATGTTTAAACCAATCAAGCTTTCACTTTCGTCTCTTATCACTTGACAGGAAAAAAATGCTAATTTATGCCCAGACAGGAGGTCTTCATCCAGTGGCAGTGTGTATTGTTGCCAGTCTGAAAGCTGTGGCAGGAAGAAAATACTGTAACCTCCAACTCCAAAACATGTCGACTGCCAATCACATGCTGCCAAAATGATAAGACATCTCTTCTGTCTTTCTCTCCATCTCTGTCTCCGTATCACTCTTATTATCATTCTCATCTAATGAGTTACATTTTCAGCACGCTGTGTAAAAAGCCTCCTTTTCTATTTGCAGCTATCCAATTTGTTCGAGAGACCACTTTGAGAGCTGGAGTGTGTAATTATGTGTTTCTCAAACGTATTATTCAGCTCCATGAAGGAATGCAGTCTGCATTTCAGAACAGGAGAAGTGTGACGCCTCGCTCAAGTGACACACTTCAGCTGCATCCTCTGTGGGTTTCTGTCCCTGGAGGCGAGACCTGAAGGCGACTCTAAAGAGCTGGGCAGCGAGCACACTGAAGATTTAATGTATAGAGGATTAAAGCATCAGCGAAATATTATATAAAACAATTTAACATCTCCAGCGATGGTTTCTCTGGTCCAACATGGGGGACGTTTTCTTTTTTAGTGGCATACCCAGCCCTGCCATTCCATCAATGTCACCATATTAGTCATGTCAATGTTAGCATAAAGATTGGACTTTGAAGCTATGGAAAATGATAATGTGGTCTGATGAATCCAGATTCCAGATTCCTTTTCCAGAGTGATGGGCGTGTCAAGGTAAGAAGGGAAGCGCATGAAACGATGCATAGTGGCCACTGTACAAGCCTCTGGAGGCAGTGTTATGATCTGGAGTTGCTTCAGTTGTTCAGATCTAGGCTCAGTGACATTATGCGAAAATGAAATAAAGTCAGCTGAAGACCTGAATGTACCAGGTTATCACATCCTTGAAGTTTTTTGTCCCTGATGGCACAGGGCACATTCCAGGACTCAAATCGAAAAAGGTTTTCTGGTAGCATGAAGAATCATTTTCACACCAATCATTTTCAAAAACTGTGTTTTGCTTCATTTTTGTGTGTACACAATCATAAAAAAATTTTAATAACAAATCCTCAACTGCTCTTGGCCATGTTCACACATTAATTAAATGGTTTCTCACTTCCTGCACTAGGCCTCGAGGCACAGTGTCAACCAAACATGGTCTATTTCGTCAATTTAGTGTTCCTCCAAACCTAATTAAAATTTATAATGTACACTGAGAAAATTACATGCTTCACTGGTACAGTGTAATTCATTTCAGCAGATAAGAATAATTGCAAATGTTACGGTATGCTCATACTGTAACTAGCAGTAAAATGTGCAAGAGCAGTCTAATTCAGTTTAATATCTATAATGGTTTAAGGCTATCAAAGTGATTACAGTAGGTTGTGTCATAGAAGCAAGAAATAAATCACTTGAGGGTGTAATGTGCTGTGAAAATAAAAGTGACCAACTGGTGTGATAATTGAAGTTGATTATTTTTCTATAACAGATCATCCCACTGCATATTTATTCCTCCTGTACAATATGATGTATATTAAATACACCACACCCACAGGTTTGGAATATCTGCATATGTTCTAACAAATAATGAGTGACATTTTTATTATACTGTAGCTCTCAGAATGTCTCACATTAAAATGAAGTAAAATGATTCAGTTTTGTGTAATACTACAGTCTGCAGTTTCACACTGTGGGAATTTAGGCCTTTAGGTAGTTTCATCATCCTGAGAGAGCACACTGAGGAACGTCACTTATACAACTGTTTCTGTCCAAATTTGGCCTGAAGCTGCATATTTGTTAATTTACACATTACACTCTGTGACAAAAAACCCAGCAAACATCCTCAAAATGACTGTGGTGTCACTGAGGATGATCTTAATATCTCACCCAGTCATGTGACTGTGTACATGACTGGGTGAGATATTACAGTCATGAACATGAGTACTGCATGCTGTAAAATACTATTGTGTTTTGTGACAAAATGGCGAATATTTTAACTGAGTTTTGTGTGTTATGAGAGGTACTTGTGTATTGTTCAAGAATGGTGGCTATTGCGATAAAGTATTGTGTTCTGTGAGAGGGTTACATTACAGTGAGATGCTGGATGCTGGATTAATAGTAATAGTGCAAATTCTCTCACTTAAAAAGATGAGAGAGGTAATTTTCATCATAGGTATAATGATGAAACTCTGAGAGACAAAATAAGAAAATAAAATCCAGAAAATCACATTGTAGGATTTTTAATGAATTCATTGGTAAAATAAGTATTTGGTCACAAACAAGATTTCTGGCTCTCACAGACCTGTAACTTCTTATTTAAGAGACTCCTCTGTCATCCACTCATTACCTGTATTAATGGCATCTGTTATCAGTATAAAAGACACCTGTCCACAACCTCAAACCCTCGCACTCCAAACTCCACTATGGCCAAAACCAAAGAGCTGTCAAAGGACACCAGAAACAACCAGGCTGGGAAAACTGAATCTGCAATAGTAAAGCAGTTTGGTGTGATGAAATCAACTGTGGGAGCAATTATTAAAAAATGGAAGACATACAGTGGCTTGCAAAAGTATTCGGCCCCCTTGAACTTTTCCACATTTTGTCACATTACAGCCACAAACATG
>JAQQZT010000023.1:31407973-31423679 GCA_030068275.1 Clarias platycephalus | reverse complement strand
ACATGTAAACCTGTTTTAAGAGACTCATTAAGCAATATTAGCAACCTTTAAAATGGCATAATAGGACCCCTTTAAATACTCATTATTTATTTTCCAAAGCCACAGGGAGCCGCAGCAAAGGGCTGAAAGAGCCACATTCGGCTCCTGAGCCGCGGGTTGCCGACCCCTGGTATAGGACATTGCACAAGGGTAAGTCAAAAATTATCAGCATTCTGGTTATATTAAAACTTAGTGCTTTCTATTCAATGCTAATGTCTTCCCAGTACTACTGTATACCCAGCTGAGCAGGTGTGAACATGCTACATCAATTCACTTGTACCTGTGGTGCAAGTAAAAATGGATACCCCACTTGTGATTTGCATGAAAGAAGAGCAGCTGATTAATTTTTTGTGGTCTAAGGGTGTTCCTGGTCCCATTATTTACCTAAGACCTTGTGCGGAGTATGGAGAAAGTATTGGAACATTCTCAGGAAAAAGGTTCAACAATTAACAGCGCTCATTACAGTGAGATGCTAAATGAAGAGCTGAAGCTTAAACTTCAGATTAAACGCAGAGGTCTGCTCTCCAGGGGTGTTATAATCTTATATGACGGTGCATGTCCCCACACTGTCAACACTCTGGAAAAATATTTTTTAAGGAGTTAAAGCATTGTCCCTATAGTCCTGATCTTACTCAACCGGATTTTCACCTGTTTGGTCCCCTGAAAGCAGCCTTACAAAGATGAAGATTCACTTCTGATGAAGAAGCAGTGCATTCAGCTTAAAACATTTTTAATGAGGTAATATGAAACTTGTGGACAGATGGACAAAGTTTATTGAAAAGCAGGGAGATTATGCCAAAGAATTATGTGTTGTTGTTTTTCTTAAGTTAATTACAACATGAGTCCGGATAATTTTTGACTCACTCTTGTAAAATACTTTGTGTATTTTTGTGAGAGAGTATAGTGTATTGGGATCATAATAGAGTGTTGTGTACCTTAAGCGTGACTTGAGAATAGAATTTAAAAATAAGCTGACTGATGTAGGGGTTTAAACCTGTTGTGATTATTTGGATCTATAATAGACACCCAATATATTGAAGACTATTTGAGATGGATTCTGAGAAGAGCGCATTAAGAGGCAATTTGATTAAGGCTGCATCATTTCCTCTTCATTAATAACAGTTTTTTTTTTTTTTATATCTGTGGTCAGGGCTACGTATTTTATTCTAGTTTGTCTCAAGGTCATAGTCAAAACACATAGCAGTACGGGTCAGAGCACAGGATCTGGTAAATATTAATCCTGTGGGCAAGTCAGAAAGTTCCCAAAGTTCTGTCTCGGAATCTTTTCCAGTCGTAGGTAAGGTCAAAAGGTGAGAATAAAGTTTTTGTCCACATGGTGTGAATGTGCTGTGATAGTTATGTGTGTAAAGAACCATGTGGTGGTCTGGTAGCTTCTGAAAGAACAGTGAGAAGGTTCTGAGAGAGTGTGTATGGAGTGTGCAGTATTGATCATTTGGAGGCATGGAATGAGGCGGAAACATTACGTGTTATGGTCACAGGACGTTTTCCACTACATTACACACAATTTACCATAACATGACCCCAACACTCTTAAATTTGCATTTTCAATCTCTCTCTCTCTCTCTCTCTCTCTCTCTCTCTCTCTCTCTCTCTCTCTTTCTCTCTCTCTGTGTCTGCCCCGTTTCTCCATTTGTCTCTCTTTCTCACTCTCTTTGTGTGTTTCAGAAACATGCTTTGTTGCCCCTCTGTCTATGATGGTACAGTATGTATGTATGTACAGTAGCTATATGATTGTGTATGAGAATACAGTATGTGTGTACAGTATATGACTATACAGTATGTTTATCAGTATGTGTATGCATACACAGTATATGTGCATGGATATATAGTACAGTATGTATATGCATATACAGTATATGTGCATGGATATATAGTACAGTATGTATATGCATATAAAGTATATGTGCATGGATATATAGTACAGTATGTATATGCATATACAGTATATGTGCATGGATATACAGTATAGTATGTATATGCATATACAGTATACAGGTATGTGCATGAATATATAGTACAGTATGTATATGCATATACAGTATATGTGCATGGGTATACAATACAGTACAGCACGTGTGTATGTTTATCAGTACATGTGTATGGATATAGAGTACGTTTGAATGTTTATCAATAAGTGCGTATGGATATCAGTGTGTATGTTTATCAGTATGTCTGTACATACAGTAACTGAACCTCAGACTTGGTCTTCACCCGATGAAGGAGTCTCAAAGCTGGAAGCTGTTTCAAAGCTGTTTCATCTCAAAGCTGGTATTTCAAAGGTACTGTAAATGTACAGATAATGAAGTGTGTGTCATAAACAAAACAACTGTATGTCTTTAACATGTGGCTATTTTCTTCATGATCATAACAGCATTCCTCTGCCTTTTAAGGGATGTTTGTGAACCGGTTATTATTAGGATGTTTGTTCAGAGTGGCATTAATAGTTCACAATTCTGTTTGGATCACAATGACCTTTTATGAATTTCTACCAAATGTGGAAGTGCACCTCGCATTCCTTTTTTTTTAACATGAAGGTTAATGGTCATTAATATAGAGTACAAAGATAAATGTTAATTTTGATCTTAGAATAAGAAGCCTGGGGAAAGCATGAACATTTTTGTATTGCTAATAACAGTTATTTTAGAAGTTTATTTCATAAAATTTCCCCATATAGTCATGTGGCAATTATACCTTGTATGCCAAGGTGCAATACCTTACCCTTTTGCTTGTACGGTATTTGAGTAAAAGCAGAATAAAAATGGGAAAAGAGTATATTCTTGCAAAGATTATAGTATTGGAATTTAGATGGTTAGAAGGTGAGATAATTGATGATGATGATGATGATGATGATGATTATATGATTCGAAGCACAGGAATTGAGATTGAGATGAAACATCTATCACATACTCAGGACCTCTCATCCATTTAAATGGACTTTTATGAGCACTTTTAGGTTTTCTTGTGTAAACAAGTCTGTATTTAATTTACAGTTTAATTTGATTGTACCCAGTATAAAACATGAAGTTCGATGGTATAGATGATGAGAAAGAACAATATTGTTAAATTAAAATGTTGCTTGACTAAATGTGTTAAATGTTTAGTATCTGTTTTGATTTAACATTCACAGAATAAAAATGTGAGACAAGTTTTCTGTAGTCAGCTAGTCCTCTAGCTGGTCTTAACTTTATAATGGTTTTATTTAAAAAGTTGTCTCAGGAAGCTGGAGCCATCAAACTGCCTGTTTCATGTTTAAAACTCTGGCCTCTCCTTTAATGACCCAAACATGTAAAAATGACTTGGACCGGGGTCATTATTCACAGTTGAGTTCCTGTAATGTGCAAGTGGTGTTGGTGAATGATTGTGTGTACAGTTCCGACAGACAGATGCGTCTAATCAAGTTAGACGTTGATTTTCAAGGATCGTTTAAAGGAACGACTGCATTGGGCTCTGAGCCAACTCGGCCGGGATCGTCATTTATGGATGTACTGTATGGCCCTTTTTAAAAATGTTTACACCTCTCAAATGTTTAACTGTGACTAAGAGTCGCAACACCATACCGTGCTTAAAGTCTTCTATAAATGTCAATCACTTTTTTACGCCTTCATTCACCAGAAATTTAATCGCAAGTCCCGGTTTGACTTGAACGCCCCTCGTACAGTATATTTAGAGAAAATGTTCTTTTAACACCAAATTAATTGGTAATATCATATGTAATGTCATATTTTTAGTTGTTCAATTTAAAGACAGTTTGCAAGCGAATACCAAAAATATCCACATGACTGTATCAGTGGTTTCCTCCTATTGTGTGTGAAATGTGACGACTAAACAAATTAACTAATCTTATTCAATTAAGTATTCAAGTAGCGTTGTTTCTCTGAAAATGTTTACAGTTGTTGGATTAAACTAAGTTTAAATTAAAAACCTAAGTATTTATTTATAGCTTTCACTTGAGTGACAGGTTAGAGCTTGCATAAGCACAGTCCTGGGTGCGGTGTATCGTGTGTACCACTGAGTAAATTTTGTTGTGCTGAACTCCTCGTTGTTTTTTACGCCTTAACATTTCCTTTACATACATGTTCTGCAGTAATAACCACCTCTAATCTCAACTGTGATTGCGTATATTTCCGAGGCCAGGCTGCAGGCCAAAAACAATTTCCGCCAGCTAATGCGAGGCACCGTATGGAATAAGTAATGACAATCTTCCAGTCATAGCTGTCTTCCAGCTCACATTAAATCAAGGGTTCTGAGGCCAATTCTCGGCCCGTCTTGCCAGTGATTACCAACAACCAGAATATGCATACAGATGTGTTGTTCTCCTGCTCATGGATCACATTAGTTTTCTCGCCTCTACGTGTGGCCTCTGGGGCAAAATCAGGAAGTGAACCAAAATGAGCGAAATTGCCTTCTAACAAGTGCAAATACAAACATCGTGTTACCTGGCGCTGTTTTTAATAAACCGAGGTCACGCTTGTACACGTACCTGTAGCTTGTTAAGAGCTTCGCTCCAAAAGGCTAAAAACAGCAGGCAACCTAAAATTGAAATTATGTGTTTGACGCCATTGTATTGTCAGCAAAGAATAGAAATCAGGGTGTTCATCATGCAGTCTATATTATATAAGCCCATGTGACGTCAATGTGTCAGGGTGATTTTTCTCTCCAAGCCTGTTGCTGTAAAATTATTATTTTATTATATATCCTATTTCTATTTCTGTATAATAGAAATTAATAGGTAATTGCTACAAGCATCCAACATCCAGGTTTCTGGGTCCCTATTCCAGCTCTCGGGGAAAAACTCTGGGTCATCAGCTGAATAAACCAATGGGTGAAACACTATTTAAATGATTAAAACATTTTCCTGGTTTAGGATGCGCTCAGACCTCGATCATACTTTCTGAATGGTATATAATTCTAGATCTGCCCCTTTTGTCACTGTTTTGTTTCCCTTCATTAGTTTTGCAAAGTCTTTCTGCCGGTAACGTTAACCTAAATCAGAGTTTGTCCTTGTGTACTAGTGTGTTCTGGTATTTCATTTGGATATACAGTACTGTGCTAAAGGCCACCCCCCCCACCCCCACCCCATTTCTTTATATTAAATTAAATGTTCTAGAATAGTTTAAAGAAAAAAGGAAAATGTTTTACTGTGACAGGCTGCAAAGTGTCTAAAAGTGCAATTTAAAAATTGGGTGTTTATGTAACAACCTCAGCAGCAACCTCATTTCCCCTCTCGTCTGTTCCAACCACTTGGCATTCAGTATCACCAGTACACTAATCACCGGCTCATCTGTTATCATCTGCACCTTTTTCTCACAGGTTCATGCCTTAAGTTAGATGGTTTGTATGCTTGAATGATTCATAGATCACTGTGTAGCTTAACAAACAAAAAAACATTCCTCTGAAACTGCTCAGGAACAGGGACTGGACAAAAACGTCCTTCGGGAAGCCGGGAGAACTATTCTTCAAGATTACCTTAAAAACACAAGAAAGTCTGGCTCTTTGGAAGCAAAATATGAAGTAATGAGGGAGGTCAAGACTTTTACACAATACTGTACAATATTATCTACTCACCCATTCTAGCTGAAACGATGATTGTGTACTTGTATTTACCTGTTTGCAGTCTTGAGCCAGGATATGCCATACAAATGCCATAGAATTCCGGTCATGAACAATTTCATGGTTTCTAAACTCCCAGCACATCCAGCCCAGCTCGTGAGGGCCTTAATAATTAGCGTCTGGGACGCATCAGGTATATTGGGACTTAGAGAACCTTGAAACTTTAATTCCTTATGACTTGAGTTATTAAGCCCTGCTTGAGGGCATGATTTAATGCAAGCCCTACAGTCAGCTCCCTCGAGCACACTGGCCCTCCCTGCTCACGTTGGGATAGTGTGTCCTTTCTTTGTATTCTTATATTATTGTCTCTATATAAGTCAATCCAAGGACATACAAACACCCATGCGGGAAGATATTCTTAAAGTCCGAAGGGCAAACTTGAAATATAACTAAAATACACTTTAAATCAGGTTCTTTCTTAAACGTATTGTCCTTGATTCATATTCTATCAGTAATATCCATGAACACACATCTTATGAATAAAAAAATGAAATACAGAGTGTTAGATGATGGTCTTTTTTGTTTGTGCACTTGACTTACATGTAATGTCCTTAAAGCAGTTTTAAAGATGATTTACTTTTCTGGCAAAGTACAAAATAAAACATTGTGTTGTTAGTCTTTCCACCATCCGATCCCGCACACAACTTGGCATAAGATTTTATGCCAGATGCCCTTCCTGATGCAACTCTCCTATTTTATCCAGGCTTGTGACCAGCACTGCATCCAGTGGCTGGGGTTTGGACACTGGGTGGGAATTGACCTTCCCTCCTTCCCGCATGGCCGACAGGAAAACCTACCACTGATGGCCCAAAATAAAACACTTAGTATACAGGAAAATCAACAAAAAAAGGTTTGTAAGCGAAGATGCAGTTACTGCTACCTCACTCACTCACTCATCATCTATATCACTTTATCCTGTATTCAGGGTCGCGGGAGGCCTGGAGCCTATCCCAGGAGATTTAGGGCACGAGGAAGGGTACACCCTGGACAGGGTGCAAATCCATCATAGGGCTACTGCTACCTCATTGAAGATAATGTCTCAATAAAGTGCTTTATACCACTTATAGTACACAACAATTTTTCGATCTTTCTCTCTCTCTCTTACTTCCAATTAATAAGATTCCCAGGAGAACCTTAAACATCCTCTATCTTGAAAATTTAGAAAGGTGAATAAACATTACCTTACAGAAATATTTGTCTATATAACTATGTCTATGAAGATAATTCTTCAAACAAGACTGTGTAAGATTTTTTTTTATATAACACAGTCAGCTGTATCATCACCAAGGAACCAATCAGAATAAAGGATTTAAGAGCTCAAATCATTCTGTTATACAAATGCACAGTCACTTTTTTTTCCCCAAAAAATTAAGATTTTTTTTAAATTTTTTATAAAAAATCTTCTAAAAAGTTTTAGAAAGTGTTAGTGTCTCTGCATCTATGTCTTGGAAGCTTCTTGTAAAAAACTTTTCTACCCTAATGATGACAAGAAATTCTAAAGCATCTCTTCGTTTCTCTCTCTCGGATCTCTGAGCAATATACTTGAGAAATGTAAAAACTTTTTTGTTAATCAGATGAGGAAGTAAAGAAGACAAGAATAATGCGAGCAAAGGGCAAGAAAGAGACAAGACGTTCAAGTCGGAGATTGGAGGAAAAATTGATGTGCTGAGAGAGTGTGATTGGCAGGTAACCTTCAGGGCTCCTGCGAAAATTTCATTTAGGGTTCCATTAGCAGCGAACCAATCCATCAAACTACAATGCAGACACCAGAGAACACAATAAGCTATTTCTGCTCTTTTGTTAAAAAGAAAAAGAAGAAGAAAAAAAAACACATTACATCTATACTTTCAAAAGGCCATTAAGAAATGAGCTTTGATTTTCAGTTTTCCTTTTGAATCGGACACAGTGTCAGTAATGACTCCATGCTGTGACTTATGAGACCTTTTTAACAAATCTTATTAAGCCAATCTTGCTTGACTCAGAAAAATCCTGATTACAGATAAAAGCTTCACTCATGGTGAAATAGTCAGGTGTCCACATACTTTAGGCCACATGTCTATCACACCTATTTACAGTTCGCCTCCAACCTACTTCCACAAAGATTCACACACGTGTATATATTGACTTTGTATGCTATATGACTACAAATCTCCTCCTCTGGGAAATCATTAAGATGGCTGGAAATAAACTGGGTCAAGAAATCCAAGAAATAACATCCATGAAAAAAAAAAAAAAAAACTAACTGATTAAAGTCTTTACATTAAGGGCATTTTTACCTATTACCTACCTGTTTCTCATTTTGTGTAAATATGCCTTACACCAGTGTTTCCCATCCTAATTTTCCCCCTTGGAGTCCCACCTAATTGTGCCTAAGAAAAGCTGAAAAAGCCTTGCAACAACAATAAATTGATCTGTTTTCTATGTAGAATTATACTGCAATTGTGATCTTAGTTAAAATGTGAAAATCTAATTCCAACAACCTCAAAGCCTCAGAACGCCCTGACGCCCCTTTGAGGGGGGCATGTACCACAAGTTGGGAACTATAGCCTTAGACCAGGGGTTGGCAACCTTAAATACTCAAAGAGCCATTTGGAACCGTTTCCCACAGAAAAGAAAACACTGGGAGTCACAAAACCCTTTTGACATCTAAAATGAAGATACCACTGTGTACATTGCTTTTTTTATCTTTATGCTATGAATAAAAAAAAAAACTATAGTGTGTTGCATTTATGAAATCAGTGAAAAACGAAAATTTATTTCTGCATGCAACAAAAACATAAAAAAATAAAAAAAAATAAAAAAAGAACTAAAATAAAATACATTTAAATTAAACACTCATTATATGTTTTCCAAAGTCACAGGGAGCCGCAGCAGAGGGATGAAAGAGCCACGTACGGTTCCAGGGCCACAGGTTGCCGACCCCTGCCTTAGACCATCAAATTTGTCATATCATGCAGTTGAAAACGATCAAATCATATGTGATATAAAAAAAATCATGTGTATTTACACCTAACCTTAAAGTCTCAAAACACCAAGATACGATTAGAATGTTAAGGTGAAAGCCCTATATTGGAACATATAAAGTGTTTTTTCCATCTTATATTGGCACCAAACGTGCACAGAACAATTCGAGTTGTGCATTTTTTGTGTATTCTGCTCCAAAAATACTTTGACCTGCTTCAAAATATTAGAACCATTTGTCCAAAGAAAGCAAAATACTTTGTCACAATGTATATGAATTTATACATTAAGCTGAAACTAAAAGATTTCATGACAATCATCAATAAATATATTCTTACACTGACTAGAAGCATCATTAATCAAACATTGGTGGAGGCTTCTGTATTCCAAATACCTTAGAAACAGACATAGATTGCCTGTGACTCAGAGGAAGTTCATTCTACCACCTCTTCCTCGAACCCTGAGAGACAGGAGACCAGACAAGCTTCAGACTTTTAAATTTGATATACAGTAGCAGCTACAGGAAGCCAGTGGATGGAGCGGAGTAGTGGGGTGGTGTGGACGAACTCAGGAATGTTGAAAACAAGTAATTCAACTGCGTTCTTGATCAGTTGCAAAGGACAAATGGTGCTCAGAGGTAAAACTGCCAGGAGTGAATTGCAGCAGTCCAATCTTAAAGTAACGAGGGACTGAACAAGCAGCTGAGTGGCTTTTGTTGAGAGAAATGGATGAGTTCTTCTAATGTTATAGAGGAACAATCACCATGAAAGTGTAAGGTTGTCAATATGAGGGAAGTTGATTGTTACCCCAAGGTTGCAGGCACTGACTGAATGTGTGATCTGAGAGCTGTCCAGAGAAACCATAAGATCCTGATGGGGGAATTAATCACCTGGTATGAACAGCAGTTCGGAATTCCTGACATTAGTTTTCAGCTGATGAACTGTCATCTATGATGAGATGTCTGTCAGACATACAGAGATTTGAGGAGAAATATGAGTGCACGAGGGAGGAAATGACCGAATGAGTTGAGAAATGTCAGAAGTTTACTATTCTCTTGAAAAATTATATTTGAAAATTAATATTTAAAGGGATAAAAATGAAACCTACATGAACATGCTACACAGACAGAAACCCAAACTCAGGATCAAACCAAAGACCCTGGAGCTGTAACTTCATTTCACCCAGAATACCACTTCTTCATTTGTATTCCAAAAATGCCTTGGTCAGCTTCAGGATGATTTAATCTCAAGATAACCTTTGAATCATAAATATTACATTTCCTGTGCAAAGAAATGGTCACTTCTTGCAGTTGGACTAGATCAAATGATGATTGCTGTATTCACACCTAATGTAAAAGTGACAGTGCACGAAGACATTATTCAAATGTATTATATATAATGTCCAATATTTCCATTTTGTATGATTATTAGCACCAGATTTATGCAGAACTGTTCAAGTTATGCATGTTTTATCTAGGCTACTCTCAAAATTCTGTTTCAGTTCGCAACTTTATCGTTTACATGACAATATAATGATGTTCTGAATGAATACCTTTATACTGCATGTCTTGCATCTAGTTTAACACTTTACTTATAGCAACATAACAAGAATGATGATTAATGTGACACAATCAGCAAGCACACAGGGCATACAGAACAGTAAATGTGAAGTCACTGGGCAGGAAAAAGGACTAATTAAGATCCTGACAGTGAAATCGAGTGAAGCCATTCTAGAACAGATGAGACTGAGACACCAAAATCTTGTGTGTGTACAAGCATCAGGTTTGTAATGCTGAGTACACAAAGCAGGGGTTCTCAAACTTTACAGTATATTTAAAGGTACAGATCTGATTTTTATTCAAGGTCAACAGTCCGGAACAATTGATGATAAGCAAATTCAATTAAATTCAATTCAATATGGTCACTGTCAAGCAACCCTAACTTTAAAGCAACTTACATTCAAGTGTCAGAAAGATTCAAAATATGTCCAAGTTAGTGCAAAAACAATGGCACTGTTTGCCTGCAATTTGTTGCGTGTGAATCAAATCATTATCATTAAAAGGTTACCAGGCGCTCACTCACTCACTCATCATCTATACCGCCTTATACTGAGTCGCAGGGGGTCTGGAGCCTATTACAGGAGACTTAAGGCATGAGGCAGGGTACACCCTAGACAGGGTGCCAATCCACATACACACATTCACCCACTATGGGCAATTCGGGAACGACAGGTCTTCGCACTGTGGGAGGAAACTGGAGTACCCGGAGGAAACCCACCAAACACGGTGAAAACATGCAAACTCCATGCACACGGAGTGAATTGACCCTGGCCGGGAATCGAACACGGACCCTGGGGTGCAAGATGACAGTGCTAACAATAACACCACCGTGCCGCAGTTTTAAATAAAGGAGAAAAATATTGATTGAGTTGAGACTTAGAGCACAAGGGGTACATCCTGTGCCAATCCATTGCAGGGCACACTGCAGGTAATTTGGGAATGCCAATTAGGCTAATCTGCAGGTCTTCGGAAGGAAACCCACCAAGCACAGGGAGAGCATGCAAACTCCAAGCAGAGACAGGAATTGAACCTTGCCGGTGCAAGGCGAGAGTGCTAACCACTACACTACTGTGGAGTTTCATGGCTAAATAAACTTAAATGACCAAAGTGCATCTGTTTTTTTTTTCATGTGCAAATAAACTGATTAAACATAAGACACTATAATAATAAAATTATCTTAAAGTAAAAGTCACATGATGCCCTAATGGGGCCGTTCACACATCACCTTTAAAAAAATCTGTTAAAAACGGTGTATAAATCTCCAGCCACGATGGTTTACAGTGGAACCTCGGATTGCGAGTAACGCGGTTTGTGAGTGTTCCGCAAGACGAGCAAATTTTTTAAATAAATTTTGACTTGAAAAACGAGCAAGTCTTGGTTTACGAGACCCAAGTATCATGTATCACACATGCGCTTCTTGTTTTGATGCCGAGCCAATGGTTTTTCTCTCTCTTGCGCTGCGGAATTGTGGGTAATCGTCTCCCCTGCTGGGTCTTAGTGCTCGTCACCCTGTCGTTATTTGTGAGCGCGCGTAATTTGACACCTTGCCCCTTCACACACTCACTATCTCTCTCTCTCCTTTATGCGTGCAGGCGGTGTGTGTGTGTGTGTGTGTGTGTGTGCGCGTGCATAATTTGATACCGAGAGAGAGAAAGAGTGTGTGTGAAGGGCCACGGTGTCAAATTATGTGCGCGCACACACATAACAACAGGCTGATACAGAGAATGAGCAAATGCTCAGCTTCACACACACACACACAGCGCCTCCGCGCATAAACAGAAACACTTATCTGTCAGGATTTATTTTTTACTTTTTTTAAATGTAAAGTGCAGGTTAATTTGTTTTATTTTTACTTTATATATTGTATTAATTATTTTTATGTATTTATTTTTTTGGGCTGTAGAACGAATAATTTGAGTTTCCATTATTTCTTATGGGAAAATTTGCTTTGGTTTATGGGTGTTTTGGAATACGAGCCCGCTTCCGGAACGAATTATGCTCGTAATCCAAGGTTCCACTGTACTTGTTTTCAGAACGCTTACAAGCTTGCGCTTCTGTGGTGTCTGTCGTTGCTAAGTAACCATGAACACTGCAGTGCACTTGCGGCATTCTGAAAAGCTGGGATGTTTTGTCTCGCTATGGCGAGGACACGCAGAGTAAACGCATGAACCGGGCAATGGATACGCTCACTATTGTGAGCGCGCTTGTCGCGTGTCTCCATTTAAAATAACACAACTGAATGCACACAGGATGCGACATGACTAAGACAGTCTCAACACACAGCAGCCTAGTCTGAGAAGTGGCATTGTCCATCTTCAATTAGCTGCATAAACCTTGGCACAATAAGGTAACTAGACAGAAACACTGACGTAATGTACACTGACAGCGCTGAAGCCTGTTAGCCATTAGCTAACTCGCGAATTTTAGATCTAGTACCTGTTATCTGAACTTTCTCATGCACTCACCAGCTGTTAACGTCGCCATGAAACGATTACGTTTATTAGTCTTAATCTCGGACTATTAATGATAAGTTTAATAATAATTGCATTAATGGGTGTAACATGCTTATATTTTGAAATAGGAAACATTCACTTCAGTACAGTCTGGACTGACACAATGTGTTAGCAGTTCAGGTGAATGGTTTGGTTGGAAATGTGTAGTTTTTCAGTTAGAAAAAGTAAAAATATCCTATATGTAACTTAACTTATGTATCATTATAGATGGCAAATAAAAAATGTAATAAATAAATAAATACATAAATAAATAAATAAAATGAGCCACCTTGATGTAAAAAGTTTAGTAACAAGTTGCACTGCTTTTTTAAGTTTACTCAACTTTTTGAAAAATTTGCTGACCAAAAAATATATATATTTCACATTCTTGTTTAGTTGACACAACTTGGGCCCATTTCAAAATCTTAAGGTGACTCAACTTGTAATTCAAATATTTAAGTCAGCCCAAATAGTATTGGTTGTGGGCTTAATTCATTCTATTTCTCTAGGGTTGGACTTAGCCCAACTTTTCATCTACTCACAAAAGTTATTTCCTAAAACAGGAGAATATAGGTTCTATTTTGTTTAAAGGTCTTTGAAATACCTAGATAACACCAGATGCTTATCAGTCTCTTACTGATTCTTCTATATTACAATATGATAACCATTTTTATTAACTAGCAAAGATTTGACTTTTTGAAGACTTTTTCCCCAATGTGTCAGACACAAAAAAGAGTCCATGGCAACAAGAGATTCTTTCTTAACATGTATCCAATAATAATTGTTTGGATGGCTTAATAGGTGTCAGTCTAGTTCAGGAATTCAATGTTTAGAGCACAGACCTGACCACACATCACTCCTAAAGCTGCTGCATAGTCACCCAGGCCCTCAAGGACTACAGCAACCTCCAACCACCACAACAGCTTGGTCACGTTCCTCCTGTAGCTCCAAAAGGCCATCCGTCAGCCCTCTGACACAATCCTCCACAGCAGCCCTCTGGGTAAAGAAATGTATAAAATTACGTGATTGCATCTCAGGGAAGGTAAATTACTGGCTCAACTTGATTTTTTTTAGTTTATTCAGTTTGTGTCTTCAAAGTTTTGAAGAACACAACGTTACCTGTTGTCTCAACGAATACCACTGTAAGAGGTTGAACCAACAATACAATATTAATTCATTCAACATTTATCTAGTTGGATATAAAGACAGAAGCTGCATTGTTACGTGGAAGGATGACAAGTGACCGGTGGCCTCTAATACAATGCTGGGAAGTACCCTAAACAAACAGCTACAGGAAAATAGAGACCAGATAAAAATTATTGGAGAAGTGCTGTTACTTATTAAAACACAAAAAACGCGGTTGCTAAACATGAAAAAAAAATTTTTTAATGTATTTGCAACACCAAATAAATGTCAAAATGAGGTCAAGGGATGCCAAACATCAGGGCCAGACAGGGGTCGCACTCAAAACTAAAAACTGAGGAATTGAAAATCAATGAGGTCTTTAGCATAATGGCAGATAAAACAATGGGGGAAAAATCCCCTTTGGTAGTTTAGTTATTTAAGAAAACTGCTCACATTTTACAAAAAAAAGCAAATATGGTCTTGAATACAGATTGTACAACAATGCCAGTGTAATGAATTGAAAGGATTCAGGCGTCCAGGCATTAAAAGCCATGGTAAGGCCCCCTCTCTTAATCTAGTTTAAGAGAATGGGCTTTGCAGTAATTGATTGGTCAGCCAACTCCCCTAACCTGAACCCTATAGAGAATCTATGGGCTATTGTCTAGATAAAGATGAGAAACACCTGACCAGAACAGTACAGATGGGGTGAAGGATGCTATCTAAACAATCTGGTCGTCAATAATGTCTCAGCAGTGCCACAGCCTGATCATCTTCATTGGTGATCACCTTCACCTTCAAAAACTTTTTTAAAAAGTGATTTTACGAAATAGACTAATATTCTGAGATACCAGATTTTTTATTTTCCTGAACTTTAGGGTGTAATCCTCGAAATTAAAAAACAAAAAAGGGTTGACACTTTTATGTGTAATAAATCTAGGTTATACAGTATGACAGATATTCATTTTTTTTAAATGCACTGTTTTTCTTAAATGTCAAATAACTTAAAAATATGATAAAAATGCAAGTAATTTAATGCTCATTAAATTAAATTCAATTTTATTTGTATAGTGTTTAAACAATTGTCATTGTCGCAAAGCAGCTTTACACAATCAAAAGAATTATTTAAGTTTTTATGGAATGTAATGTATGAATGTATGAATCAAAATGGTCAGACAGTTCCTGATGAGCAAGCCGAGGGCGACAGTGGCAAGGAAAAACTCCCTGAGATGGCAATAGGAAGAAACCTTGAGGGGAACCAGACTCAACAGGGAACCCATCCTCATTTGGGTGAAACAGGAAGCAGGAACTGATCTGCATTTATACTGTGTGTTAGGTGGCAGGCAGTTCAGTATATCAGTTGATGTTAATTGATGTTAATATGGAGTCCAGGTAGTTATTGGAGGCTCAGGTAGACTCATAGGAAATTCCAGTCCTGAACTATCGAGTGACTGCAGTCAAGTCAAGTCCTCAGAGAAACAGCTGTCAACATCAGTCGAGGCCAGAACCGTCTTCATAGTAGAGTGAAACCGTCCCCAGACACCAGATGCATCCCAAAGAGACACACAGGGCATCCATGTGACAAGATCTCCAACCAGAAGCGGGGCACCAGAATGAATCAGACAGGTCTAAAGGGCAGAGGGAGTCTGGATCACTGGCAGCTCAGGAACGACATGTGTAGTTTGACAGAGAGAGGGAAAGAGAAAGAGGGGGAGAGAGAACAGGAGAGAGGAGAGCAGAAGAGGAGAGATAACAGTTACAGTAGGTATGGTCACAGTCAAATAATGTATAAGGTAAATGTATATTTAGTGTAGAGTGCAAGGAAGGACTCCGGCAGGACTAACTATAACAGCATAACTAAAAGGGAGAGCCAGAAGGAAACACAGACATGAGGGCTCCCTGA
>JAQQZT010000023.1:31379667-31395081 GCA_030068275.1 Clarias platycephalus | reverse complement strand
AACATGCATGAGGAATCACAAAGGAGTTTTCATTTTCTGCAATGGAAAAGTACTCGAACTATTTACTTTTATCAGAAAGTAAGGCTGTAATGTAACTAATGACTAGCAATTTTGTAATGTAATTAATTACTTGAGAAAATAACGCCCCCCAACACTGCTAGTAAATTAATACATTAACATTATTTAATTTCGTAGTATTTGCTAATCAATTTGAGGAACAGTGGCACAGTGGGTTATCACTATCTCCTTGAACCTCCCAGTGTCAAGGTTCGGTTCCTGCCCCGGGGTCTGTGTGTGCATGTTCTCCCCGTGCTTGGTGGGTTTCCTCCGGGTACTCCAGTTTCCTCCCACAATCCAAAAACCTGCAGATTAGACTAATTGATGTTCCCAAATTGCCCATAGTTGGTGTATGAGCATGTGTATGTGTTTGTGCCCTGCAATGGATTGGCACCCTCTCCAGGGTGTACCTTGCCTTGTGCCCTAAGTCTCCTCGGTTAATTTCGACAACTTTTGAAACTTTCCCAGTGCAGTGCAAACGATAAATTGCTTTATCTCATATAATTATGATTACGTCTCCTTAATATTTTGGATTTAAGATTCATGTTTGTCTGGAGTCCTGTGTACCAAACACAAAGTAAAGAGAAAGAAGATTTCATGTTCAGACCTGGCGCAGAGTCTCGTCTTGGTTTCCCTGAAGATGGCCAGCCATGTTTCGAAGATCTTTCAGAGCAACAGGAGGAGTTACACTGAAGTAAAACCTGTCAAAATTTCAAGTGAAGGTTAAATCTCAGTGTGTGTCTGTGTGCGTATGTGTGTGGATGTGTGTGTGTGTGGATGTGTGTGTGTGTGTGTGTGTATATGTGTGTGGACGTGGATGTGTGTGTGTTGTGTTTGTTTCCTTTGTATTATAACAGCAGCTACATCCTTTGTGACATCATAAAATGTGGTCGCAAGTAGCATCATGAACGAAGAATAAAAACAGTGTGCAGAAGATTGAGACGGTTTCGAATAACGTGAATGTAAAAGTTCAAACATTTGTATCAGTTAAGGGTTTTTAATTATTAAGTACAATTATGTTAGATTTTAGATTTTCTAATTTTCTTTTAGATCAAGTACACTAACAATCTAATTATTCAATTAATTACCAGAACTGTTTCTGAGCATTTCAGGGCGCTTCGCAACAACTTGCTGACTTGCTCATTTTAGCTTTATTAAATTCACACCTAAATGATAATTTCTGTAATATGGCCTCCAGATTTTTCACGTCAGGCACAGTTACACAGATTTCATATATATATATATATATATATATATATATATGGAAGTCAAAAGTATTTCTATTTCTGCCTGTGGGAAATCCCTTTTCTTTCTGTTTAATTGTTGACAACTAAATTAAAGGAGTCCCCATCTCCCATCCAGTACCCCCTCCCATATCCATGACACCCCCACCCAACCCCACACCCTCATGCCTCCAGTCCCTTCATTATTTTGTATAAGAGGAAAAAGTCATGTAAATTAAATCTGATTTAACAGATAATTATATTCACAATGAATTAAATCACTTAACAAGTACAGTATTAAATAGTGTTTACTTATTTCAATAATGTGCTTGTACTCAAGAAAATAATTAAAATAGAGCATTTATTTAAAAAAATAATTAAAAAGCCATTAGAATTTAACAATTAACTGCACATAAAATTTAGCCACCAATTTTCCCCTTCGTGTTGTTTTCCCCTCAGATATAAACTTATCTCATTTAATGATCACTGCCTCTTTAGTTCAATAATTTGCTATTATTTTCACACTACAGTAGAGGGAGCCCTGCGACTCCATCATGCTTATATTGTTTTTTAACATCGGGTTGTGATTTTGTGGTTTCTAGACTCCACAAAACACAGACAGCGAGACTTTCTGGTAGACAGATGCATGGTCCTGCTTTCTGTCAGTCACTTCACATTTAAAAAAAAAAAAAAAAAAAAAGGAAAAAAAAAGAAATTCAAACTTTTATTGAAAAATGTAATCAGAAGAAAACAAATCCCTGACCAGGAACGTTAATATCAACAACAACTACATACCAAAAAAAAGGTGATATCAGGGGTGTTCAAGTCAAACCGGGACTGGTGATTATAGGCATAATAGTGAAGACTTGAGATGATTTGTGACAAGACTGTTGTATAGTTTCCACATAAACTTGTGGAAGAAACAGTCAATCACCAACTCCACTTGTACATTACAGAAACTCGGCTGGGAGTTATTGCCACATCCCCAGTACAGTCCTGACCTCACTCCATTTCCACAAGGAGTTCTTGTGACGCCAGTGTTTCAGATGAGAAGCAGGCAGTCTGATAAGGACTCTTTCTACTTTGATGGTATCCAGGCACTAGTGAAATGCTGGGATAAGTGCATTAGTGTAGCAGGGGATTATATGGATTTATGATATAGAGAAATAAAGGGGGTTTTTAATTTTGTAACTATGTCCTGCTTTGACTTGACTTGAACACCCCTCATCAATGAGCATTACTGATAATATTGTATAGCAGAGGTGGTTGGTTTTTTTTTTTTTTTTTTTTTTGGGGCACTAACCAACCTGACCCTGAAGAAGAGAAAAGCGAGGAGAGTGAAGAGAAGAGCACATCTGTTAGTGTGAGTGTTACTGTATGTACTGTAATGTAAAAACGATGCAAGTGGTCAAACAGAACAGAAATATTTGCCGTTGAAGCATTTTTTCCGCAGTAATAGTAGATCATTTATTAAAAGTCCACACTGTAAAATGACATTCCAGAATGTTTTCCTAAAATGACACTGTGCTTTTGTTTTCAGTTCATGATAGACAGATTTCCTCCTCGTGCATCCAGCTGCTCAGCATTTCTCGGCCGAGCTGCTCCATTCCGCGTCTGTCCTTGTGCTGTTCTTTCCTTCTTTCTTAACGCCATACCAGCTTCTATGGCTCTATTCATGATAAAACTAGATAAGATGTTTAAAATATATTTTTTCTAAGAACTTTAAAACTAAATTTGGATTTACTTGGTTAAAACCTTTTTAAAAATGTCAACAGATTAAAACAAGTTCCTTAAATGAGTGAATGAGTTACAGTCAAGTAAAATATGTTTGATGGACAGAAGGGTCCTGCATGATAAACACTGTGGTGGATTTTTTTCTTGATAGTAAAAATGTGTGTGTAGCCTTTGAGTGTCCTATCCTGCATCTTGTACAGTATAAGTCACTTGATCCCAATGATTTTTAAAAGGAAATGTGTCTTGATCCAACATTGGGGTTTCCAATGTTGGATCAAGACACACTTTAAGGTCACTGGCAGTCGTATAAGCATTTCACTGCATATCGTGCAGTGTATGTGACTGTGTATGTGACTGTGTATGTGACAAATAAAATTTGAATTTGAATTTCCTTGCGCTTTTCAACAAGAGGTCAGACTTGGTTAATTAGTGTTGTGCTTTTTCAGTTAAAAAACATGTTCTCAATGCTGATCTAACTCCTCAAACATGTCATAGGATTCATCTATTTATTTAATTTAACTTACTTCTTAACTCATGAGGAAATAAAATGACCACAAGAGAAATGAAGAACAAATGTATTTAACACATTTGACGTCATTGTTCCCTGCAGCTGCACTTTAAAGCGACTTGTGAGGTTTACAGCTCTCAAACCTTTCATTTTTTATTCTCTTTCTAGTGATCGTGCGTGCACTATGTCTCTAGTGGAAATGAAATCACTCTTCAGGATGGATGACATCATTGCCTCTGCTCCCCAATCGATCATAGTTTTAGAGGTCAGTGCTCGTTCTGGAAAGGGCTTTCAGGAAGTGCTCAACTGGCTGGACGTCACTCGCCCTGACTGACCCAGACAGCACACTGGTCAAAAGACAAATCATAGAAAATACTGACACACAGAACCTAAATAACTTTACATAAAGATACAAACATCTGCGCTAGGATTACACAGTGGGCAGAACAGCTGAATGTCTGCTCCAAAGCTAAAATGCAGCGGAGATCATCTGCATTACTTCACACTTTTGTGGCTGATGATACGATATGATAAGAATAAGGTGAAGTTTTGTCTCGTTTTAAAGACTAAAGATGATTGGAATACAAATCACAGCAAACAGTTAACTGATGCGATATTAAACAGTACACTGGACTTTTTCTAATTTAAAATAGTTTGATGGAGTGACAAATGCTAGTTTTGTCCATCCATCATGTAGGAATGCAATCAAATTTGGAAAGAACAGATACCAATAAATACACTTTAGAATGGATTCAGGACTCAAGAATAAAAAGCAATGAATGGGCAGTAAGTTATGAAGCTTGCAGGAGAAATAAACAATGCTAGTATTTGATGCATTCACAGCATAATACGTAACTGCCTGGTCAAGGCTGCAGTTGTTTAAATGAGGCTGCTAAAATTTATTCCATTATAAACTATCGGCGAAACACAGTATTTATTGCTACTGATTTTTAGGTTTCTCCTCTGCTTGGTGGGTTTCCTCCGGGTACTCCGGTTTCCTCCCACAGAACAAAGATATGCAGGTTAGGCTAATTGGCATTCCCAAATTGCCCGTAGTGTGTGAATGGGTGAGTGTGTGTGGCCTGCGATGGATCGGCACCCTGTCCAGGGTGTACCCTGCCTCGTGCCCTAAGCCTCCTGGGATAGGCTCCAGGTCCCCGCGACCCTGAATATAGAATAAAGCGGTATAGAAGATGTGTGAGTGAGTGAGTGAGTGATTTTTAGGTTCTACATATAATACAGGAAATGTGTATGCCAAAGAAGCTAAATCTGAAGTTTATGCAATGTGAAAGTGACCAGTTTTGTTTCCCTAAAAATTTCAAGTTGCTAACTATAGCCACTTTAGAGAGATGATTTTATATGCGTGCCAAAAATGGCTATTTTTCAGCATTATACTGTCTCACTTCAAACAATAATTATAAAAAATTATAATTTTCATGAGTGGTTTAAATTGGTTTAAGCTTATAAAAGCTTATGACCTGTAAAAATTGTTGTTTAAATTTAAGCATTCTGTGCAAAAGTGTCCGTAACCGTGTCAAATTCATGTTGCAATATCTTAACAAATTAGCATTTTAGAGTAATACACTTTTTTAGGTTTACCTCTTTTCATGTGTAATCCAAACTGGCCAATTTTCACCTGAATGACAAATAACGACTACTGAAAGATTTGAATTAAAAAAAAAAAGTTTACATACACGACATAAAAGGGCATGAAATTGTATTTAGCAGATATGTTTCTTTTTATCCGATAAAAATTTAATGCTTATGCATATTTACAAAAAACAAGCATGGATCGAGAGAAGTATTCTGTATTTTGAGCAATGGTGTCATATGATCCGATCTAAAAATTAACTTTTTTACCTAGGTGAGATAATTTTTGCATCAATACCTTGTTTTGTCTGAAATCACAAGCAAGTGCAAACAAAAAGAGAGAGAGTGTGAGAGAAACAATTCTGTACACCTCTAATTACTCAGAATACACCCAAACACAGTCCTGAGACTGAGGCTAATTCTTCCTTCTCATTTAAACAAAACATCTGCTTCAGGAATACATGGAGCACTAATATTTACTGTCTGATTTCTCAAACAGCTAGATTTCTTACCGGTTTTGAAGTATTAAAACCATGAAACGTATGTAATAAACATTGAAACGCTGTCGAACTTTCTTTTAATGTCATGTCTTCAATCGTCTGCTCCACACTCCAGGCAAGTAGGTGGCAGTGTTGCACTAACCGCTCATAAACTTAAAAGAAGAAGATGGGATACTCTGGGGAAATTGTGAGCAAGCGGTTTATATTTCCCACAAAAGCTGTGGTATATTTTTAGTACTGTATATCGTCAGTTTTCGAGTACTTAACATTTAATTTTTATTTCTTAATTAAGTGTGGAATGACTCTGAATCGAAAACTCATCCATCGATTCAATTAACTGACCAAACAAAATATTTACTGCATTTGGCTTACATTTTCTCTCATTATACATTTGAGCAGTTGAGAATTAAGTGCCTTGCTCAAGGACCCCAGTGGTAATGGTGGGGTTTGAACCTGGGACCTTCTGATCAGTTGTCCAACACCTTAACCACTGAGCGACCCCTGTTCTTAAAAGTTTGAATACGCTGCACGTTTGTATCGATTAAATAGTTTAGCTCGATTTAGGACACGACCGCTGCAGGTTTAAATCCGAATACGGATATTTGAAGCACTAAACCAATCCAGCTACAGAGTATGTTATTGCATTACACACCCAAATCTGATTGTGGGTGGAAACCTGAGTATTCAGGTCAAGTGTGAAAACACCTTCGCTAGTCCCGGGTTGTTAAAAGCAGCCCTTTTGGTTTTCCTAAATCTTTAAAAACGTACAGTATATTTGAACTATAAATTTGATAAGCAAAGAAAAATAAATCATCCATTACATGACAGCATGTTTCATTTCATTCCTATATTTGATGAGAAATGTTTTGTATTTCCATAACAGTCTCTTATTCACACATTCCGTTAGTACAGTATGTCATCACTCCACAGTAAATTCATTCCCTTTATGAAGTGTGTTCACTTAGCAGCTAATTTCAAAGATGTTTAAGAAAAAAAAAAGAAAGAAAAAAACACAGATTTTGGTGTGGTGTTATATCTGGCATACTGATCGAGCAAGTGACATCCTCGAGCAAGTGAGCTTCATCATCGTGACGGGGCTGTTGCTTATCATCAAGTCATCCATAATGAATAATCCAGAGTGAAGTGAACAGGAAGCCATCAGGATGTATGGAATACTAAAGGAAGGATTATTGAAGCAGGTCTAGAAAGATCAATGAAGCTGTAATGTAGTTTTATCTGAAATAGGATCATGATGTCATAGAAAAACAAAAAACAAACTTGTGCTGTTTGTTTCTAGGATTATAAAGACACACTGGTTTTGTAGTGCAGATGGATATAAGAGGATAAGTAGCAATAGCAAAGAGCTGTGAAAATAGTTAGCCAGTATAAAACAGTAGTGTCATTCATTAAATCGGACTATATTCCAGTTTAGATCCAAGTCTGCAGTCAAATCGTCACTCCGTTATAAGCGTCGTTACTCAGTTCAGCAAGCTTACATTCAGGCAGCATGTAGTTCTGCTCAGTCCAGGCCTCAGAGGAACGGGTTCTGACTCTGATCTGGCTGTGCGGGTGTGGATGTAGATGCCGGTGAGAGGGGCAGCAGCGGTTGAGGCAGGTTCCCCGGCATGTTAACGTGTCCCTCTGAAGGCTGGGTAAAGGAGCTGGGTAGGGATGAAGGCTGATGGCTCGCAGGCAGAGGCAGAGAGGTGCTGTATTGCAGCGAGCTGGGAACGGGGGACGTGGAGCTGGGACGCATCTGATTGAGAGTCAAGCGTGGCTGCTCGCTTTGGAATGGATTTGTGACGGAAGGAATACTCGGACCTAAAGGGGAAGGAAAATGAGAAACACAATCAGGGTTTCAGTGTAAATGTAAAGTAAAATACACAACATCAGCATCCCCAATTGCCATCTACTGTATATGTGGTAAACCTCAATCGTTTTATGATCTGTAAAAAAAATTATGATTCCACAATTAAATTCAATAGAACCGTGCCATTTTAAACAAACCATCTATTTCGGCATATGCAGGTATGCAAATGATTTCGCTGAATGGGGAGGGGTTTTCAGAGAATATCATAGATTTACCCTCACAGATTTTTTTTGCATATCCCAGTGTAAATTAGTAAATTAAAGCCTTAGCCATATGATCCACCACTACAGGACATTTAAAGGCAGTTTAAAAACAGAACTGTATTATTTATTTATTATGTTATTATTTATTCTATGCTTCAAAATTCAGTGGTGCTAGCAACAAAAACAAATGCAGTTCATGTAGTTATTCATGTAATAATAGTTTATGAAATTGTTAGTTTTAAAGTGTTTATTAGCATGCTATGAAACTCACCTGTCAAGAATGGGTTTAAGTTTTTAGGAGCATTACTTGGTGGGATCAGGGAGTCGAGATTGACTAGCGAGGCGGCTGCAGGGCCCAGGAAGGCTTCCGGAGTACGACAGGTCCGAGGCATTTGCTCTGCTAAACTTTCTCCCAAACGAGACAAGTCAAATAACTCTGGACTTCCCTCACTACGCCCGTTAACGTTCACCTGACCTCCATCCATTGCATCATCAAAAAGATCTCCATCTAAAAAATTGACAATATTGTGCATCACAATAAAAATCCATTTAAAAAAAAAAAAAAGAAGGAAATCGGTGTTCGTTTACTGAGAGTTGGTATTATTACCCATGGGACTCCCAGGCCGTTGTGATGAGCCTTTGACTGGAACAGCAGACCCTTTTTTGTCTGCTGCTAGAGGTGTGAAAGGATCTATTCCCATGGCTGCTGAAATGAATAAATATAAATAAATATACAAAATCAGGATGATGTAACCAATGATAAATGTATTTTTTATACCAGGGGGAGCACTTGAGGTCCATATCTGACTCGAGGGAACGGGACTGGAGGCCTTCTGAGGAGCTTCCCATGGGTCAGGAGGACGTGAGCGATGGTCCCAGGGCTGAGAGCGAAGACTGGAAGGTCCTGCCCAGGAGCTGCCAGGACCTAAAGTCGAGGAACTCGGCTCTGTTAGAAAACATGGAAGATGCCAGATTTAATAAGGGCACCGAACTCCTCAAACGAGAATCAGAAGTATAATTCACCACACCATTAATTTGTTTAAAATGTTTATTCTGGAGATTATTAAATGGTACATCACATAAATCCTGGTTTTCATAATATTTTTCATGATTATTCTGGGCGAATAGCAGAAATTAGATAGATAATAAAATGTTTATGAATAATGAGTTCCTACTGAAATAAATGTTTATGAACGATCAGTACTGTTAAAGTAAATATTATCGACAATCAGTACTGTTAAAATAAATATTATGAAGAAGCAATACAGTTAAAATAAGTATTATGAAGAATCAATACAGTTAATCAGTACTGTTAAAATAAATATTATGAAGAATCAATACAGTTAAAATAAATATTATGAAGAATGAGTACTGGTAAAATAAATATTATGAAGAATGAGTACTGGTAAAATAAATATTATGAAGAATGAGTACTGGTAAAAGTAAATATTATGAAGAATCAGTACTGGTAAAAGTAAATGTTTATGAATACAACACTTAGAAAAGGTAGCCAACAAATGAACAACAATATTAAACCAAAATGGTATGTAGGTGCTACAAGCATATTATTGCAGTAAAATGCAGGCATCCTCCAAGTTGAGCTGATGTAGTAATAAATGGGATGTATTTATTTATTTAGAGAAATTCTTCAGGATTCGAGGCAACATTACCCAGAGAATCCCACGGGTCGACCCTGAGCGGTCCCACGGCCTGCGCGTGACCACCAGCTCTAGACGGATCCCACGGGTTGGCACTAGGTGGCGCTTCAGAGACTGGAGCAAAAATATCCAACAGATCCAACATGGCAGACTGCCAGGGGGGGGAAAGTAGCACTTTTAGACAAGATATTCTTATAAGTCGTTCCTCATCAATCTGCATTTGTTTGTGGAAAAAGGGGCTACTCAGTAACTGAAGTGTACTAGGTATGGTATATATGTTTAGATATCCTTATAGCCCATTAAACATTATTTAAGGGTAAAGGGATTATAATGACAGATGCTTAATATTTATTAAGTGATAAAGCCAGGTAAATGGCTGATCGTTGTTGGTTTTATACCCCTCCTCCTTGGGCTTCCATTTCTCGTTTACTCTCTTCAAGAGCTTTCTGGAGCAACGACTCATCTCCCAGGCGACTTCGCTCCTCCTAGCAACCCACAAAAGACACATACACAGAAAAGACATGTCAAGTACAATTATTGTTCTTAATTTTGTACACAAAACATGCTTGTTAATTCTGATAAAAGATCACATATGCTAAAGACGATGAGAAACCAAACGGGGTAATAGTACGAGTTTCAAGAGAAGAGGTGGTTTGTTGAGAGGATGTGAAGGGAAATAAGTTCACATTTTAAATTTGTACAAGTAACGTCTTTTGATTTCCTTGAAATATGAACAACTCCCGAGTATAAAAACAAAATGAAATCACCAATTTACCAATATTAGTTTGTTTAAAAGCTGCCGCCGTGGATTACAGCTTTGAGACACCTACGGAAACGAGCGGTTAGTGTTCTGGTTCAATCTTTGTAGGTCCAGATCATCTTCAGTTCTCCAAGGTTGGAAAGGTTTCTCAGTTTGCCATGTACATTCATGTATTCCCAAATCCTCCATAAATTTGTAAGACAGGAAAGTAGCTATGCCATGCGATATCTTCTTGAGTTTGTTGAGCTGTGCTGTATATTTGGTGGTGGTGTCTTTTTTTTTTTAAAAAACATCCCTGTTCTCCACAGATTCAGTTTCTTGGCTCATGAGATCAAGTCCGATCTAATAAATCACAGTACATCTCCATTATCATCTCCAAAATGCTCCAACCCCATACTGTACTCTGGGTACAGTCTCCTTGAGATCTTTCTCCAAATTCGACGAGTTGAATCCTTTTGCTACTTATACTTATTTCCCCTCACTGTGCATCCAAATCGAGCTCATACCTGCTGATGTTCCTCCTTACTGAGGCTCAGAGCAATCTGGAGCTGCGTCTCTTCATCCATATCCAAGGCGACCGCAGGAGGCGGCTTCTTTAAAGAAATATACATAAGACCGTTATAACTTAGCTTAGTTGGGCGTTAGCTTCTTTGATGAGTCTTTTTAGTGTATCCAAGCAAAAAGCTGGTCATTGCCACACTAAAAGACAGAGGTCAGGCACTTTATCGATGATACGGGTGAAAGTTATCAACAGATAAAGCTATGTCTTCCCATTAACGAGAGAGGGATGCGACATGATCTGGTTAGCGAAGCACGGAGACATGCATGCTCATGGAACGTGCATTGAAAAGCCAAGACGTGCAGCATTTGCCACAAAAACACAGATGTGAGTGACACAATGAGGCATCGAGCTGACAGAGCATGGGGAGAGATTAGGAAGCGGTCCTGTCGGTACTATACCTTTTGAGCCTCCTCCTTGCTCAGGCTCATTGCAATCTGGAGTTGCGTCTGCTCATCGATATCCACAGGAGGAGGCGGCTAAAGGAAATGGGTAAGTCATCAAACTAAAGTGACTGATTTCTATTAAACAACTTTATTTGATCAAAATATTTGGGTAAAGCAGATTAGAGAACGAAAATATATTTCTATCATAAAATCACTAAAGATGGCGCCATGCTAATCGAATAAAAGCACATTCTAACCCCACTGACCAGAGCCCAAAGTGTTGCCTTGGTTTTAGCACAGAATCAGAGCTCATGCGTCCACAGGTCAGAGTGCAATACTGTGCAAAAGTCTTGACCCCCTCATTTCTTCATATTAAATGGTGTGCATTAAATTAAATGCAGAAACTGGAACAAATGTTTTACTTTGACAGGCTGCAAAGTGCCCAAAGATACAATTACAAAATGGTTGTTTATTTAACAACCTCAGCAGCAACCTCGTTTCCCCTCTCGTCTGTTTCAACCACTCAGCATCACCGGCATACAAATCACCGACCTGATCATCTGCACACATTTCTCACTGGTTCCTGCCTCAAATTAGATTTTTTCCAGATGCCTAAATCATTAAAAGCTCACATTTCTCAGATACAGGGACTACAGGGAGAATGAGAGACAAAAATGTCCTCCAGGTAGCCTGTCGAACTATTCCTCAAGACTACATTAAAAATAGAGAAGTCAAACATAGCATACGATTCTCGTTTCTACAACACATGTTCCTGATCATACAGGTTCGATCAGAAACAGCGAGCAATTCATTACTGTTGATTGTGTTATAAATAAATTCTATTCTAAAGTGGTTCATTTACTGTATATACAATTAATAAAATGTAATGTTATATAAATGTTATATTAGCAAACTAAAATATAATAGGTTACTTTTGATCTTTTGTATTTATAAAACAATTTTGAGCTCATCACATCAGCTGCGTTAGTGTGATTGTTGACGTATTGTCATATCATTCAGCTCTATGCCACATTCTTTTACTTCAAAGTGAATTAAACGTTTGTTTTAGTCTGCTGCTTTAGCATTTCAGGTGTCTGCCATATTACTGGAACAAAATCACAACGTCAGTGCTACAGCTTAACCATAAATGTTGGCATCTCTGAATGAAACATCAGGCATGTTAGAGAGTATAAATGCTCCAAGATATTAGTTTCAGGTCACATTTAAAATAAGTGCTACAGTTTTAGATTCTGCATCATGCGATGGTAAACTCTCGGGATTATTAAACAAGGATTTTTTTATAATTGGTTTGACATTACCCTGAACAGTAAGCCTTAGAGATGACAATTTTTTGTGTTTTGATTTATGAGATGCCCACAGAGAGAGAGACAGAGAGAGAGAGAGAGAGAGAGAGAGAGAGAGAGAGAGAGAGAGAGATCATTTACTCTGTCAATATGCTCTCTTGGACCCGACACATGAGCACTAAATCAATGCTTCAGTCGGTTCATTTCCAGCTCAGCAAAATCCAGATCCTGATTCTCGCCATGTGCATATTACACGACACAGTGTCGCCCCCGAACACTTTAAACACACTGGGACATCAGAAGTGCAGTGTGATCTTTTAAATCTGAGTGAATGCAGATGCTGACATGCTGAAACACTGGGTTTAAATGGAGGAGGAAAAAGCCTTGAGGCAAAAATAACAAAAAAAAGTGTTCACTCAAGTGGAAAATAGTTCATAAGTATATAGTTATATTGATGATAAATAATGGTATAAGATTTAATAATAACCTAAAGGCATTACTGCTGTTTGATGTACAGATTTGCCAACATCATTAGTTTAGTATTAAGTAATATTTTGTCGTCACTTGTTTAGGGATTTATAGGTTTAATAGCACAAGTGCTTTCATTGACATTTAGCCACACCCACAGAACTCCATAAAAGGCAATGCTTTTTGCAGAGAGCAGAAATCTTCAAAATGATATGGGCTACCATTACTTTTTTCTTACTAAGCAGCTAGTTTTATTTAATCTTACTGTTCAGAATTGTTTTGGACTGCTTTCTTTCAGGTCATGAATATGAATAAAATATATATTTTTTCAACTGTTGTGTGTAACTAAATTAATTAATTAATTAATTAATTAATTAATTAATTAAAGTTATTAAAGTCATAACAGTATAGAATCACAGGATCTCATCACCACATATGCTTCAGAGAAGAATCGATCAAGATTTATACGATGGTTGTTCAAGCCAAAGCAGAACTTTTGATTTAGGCAGAATAACAGTTGTGAGAGTAAAACCTCCATTTATTTCTCTATATAAACCCCTGCTACACTAATGCACTTATCCTAGCCTTTCACTAGTACTTGGACACCATTAAGGTAGAAAGTTCTCTCAGTAGACCGGAGCCATTATCGGACTGCGAGACTGTCTAATACACTGGCCTCCCAGGAACTCCTTTAGTGGATCAAACATGTGGAAATGGTTTTGGGCCGAGGTCAGGACATAAACTCGCAGCTGAGTTTCTGTAATGTGCAAGTGGTGTTAGTGAATGATAGTGTGTACAGTTCCCACAGATGTGACTCTTACACAAGTTGGTGACAGGTTCAACGATCAGGTGTTCCACTTGCAGAGAGCTCCAAGCCACTTCGGGCGTGCTTAAAGTCTTCTGCAAATGTCAATCAATTTTACACCTTGAATACCCCTAATAATAATAATAATGATAATAATAATGAGTCACATTATACAAAAACTCAGGATCTCTTGTAGGATATGAAAGCTTTTTCCTAAATTAACTAGGCTTGTAGTAAATGCCCCGGTAAAAAATTATTATCAGCTTACGAGCAAAAACGCATGATGTTTCAATGTCAATAGCTAAAAGCACAGTCTGTGATCTATTCCTCAGCACAAGAACAATAACACATCTCGGAAAGAATGAACATCCTGATGCGCTTTCTCATGAGAACAGTGGTACGTTGAAAACAATGATGTAATCAGGAACAGTGATTTTTTTTTTAAGCAGCAGTTGCCCAAAATTTGTCTGATCAGCAGCCAGATTCTTAAATCTTCCTGAAGACTTTGTATATTTTTAAACAGACTGACCTTAAGCTGAAAGTATTCTGACTGAAAGCTGTGCACTTTATTAAAAATGAACCATACATCCATTCCGTAGATGGAAGATGCGTGTAACTGAATCGGATCAGATAATTACACAAATACCACAGATACACTGTGACTCGGACCAGCCTGAAGATCTTGCAAGTTATTCTTGTGTAACTGATGATGGCGAGGTTTGTATTTGGGCGGGTTGAGGTCGCTTCAGGATGATCATTACTCTTTCCTTGATGAACAGGACATGCTTTAGCCAGAAGTGTACAGAGAAAGGGAAAGTAGGAGATTTTTCCCTTCATGCGATCCTCACCTTCTCGCTCTCTTCTCGGCTCATGGCCAAAGCCAGCTGCAGCTGTAGCTCTTCCTCGCCGCTGGTTTGCGGCCGCGCCTGCTCCAGTTCTGTGGTCACGTGATGGGGTGAGGTGGACACTGGGAGGAAGGACAGAGACAGACAGAGCAAATGTATAAAATATTAACGTATCAAAGAAAAAGCCATGTCTTTGAGAGACAGTATGGCAGCGACTGCCCCTGCATATTAAGTTCGCAGCGAGCACCCAAATGAGCGCGGCTCCATGCCCGGGTGCCTCTCTCGCTCTGGGAGGAACAATAGGGTGCCTGTTTAGGGCAGTTTGAGGTGCAGGAGTTTGTGTGTTTGTGGAGGGGGCGCGTTGGGGTTTTGGTTATTTTTCTCTGTATAGGATCCAGCACACATATACAAACACTGTGGTTGGTACTTGACCTTGCAACGAGAAGATGGTTTTTATGAATCTAATACCACAGAGGCCACACGTTCAGCCAAACAGGACAGGTGAAAATAAAAAAAATAAAAAATAAAACTTATTATAGTAGTCCAATTAAACTACTCAGTTTGGGCGAGTCTATGGTCACAGCAGCCTCAGATTTCTGTTCTGAAACCTGACGCTCGTCTGCCTCCTCGAGCTTAAATGCATTATGCACTCTGAGATGCTTTTCTGCTCACCACAATTTTAAAGAGTGGTTAAGAAAGTTACCATAGGTTTCCTGTAAGCTCAAATCAGCCATCTCTGACCACTCTCATTAAACAAGGCACGTCAATCCACAGCACGGACCCTCACTGGATGTTTTTACACCAATCTATCTATACTCTGTATAGGGGTGGGCGATATAACCAAAATCTTCTATCACGGCAGAAGCTATTTTCTACCTCGATAACGATATATATCACAATATAGCAATTTGTATCTGAAAATGCATAAATAAAAATTCAAACAC
>JAQQZT010000023.1:31362601-31379567 GCA_030068275.1 Clarias platycephalus | reverse complement strand
ACGATAGACCAAAATCTCTACCGGTTGACAAATTTCTACCGGTTAACCGTGTATACCGGTATATCGCCCACCCCTAACTCTAGATCGGGCATCACTAAATGGTGATCCGCGTTCCAGACCGAGTGACATTTCTATCCGGACCCTAATGTTTCGGTAAAAAAGAATAATCAATATTCCAGTAATCTTTTCCCCAAAGGCATGACAATACGTGTCACTCAACAGAGTCAATCAAGGCGATAGTTTACCGTGTATAGACAGAGTGTGCGGATGTTCAGATCATGCGACCGGCGGGGGGCGCGGATGGTGCGCGCGTTCAGATCATGCGACCGGGGGGGGGTCCCAAAAATGTGCGTCGGCCCACCGGCTCAGCATCGTGATATCTATCGGCCATCGGCGATGGACGATGGCATCGTCTATCGGTCCAACCCTAGAGGAAATCCACCAAGCAACATGCTAACTCCATGCACACAGAGACGGGAATAGAGCCCGGACCCTGGTGGTGTAAGCCGACAGTGCTAATCCCTACACCACCGTGCCACTATGAACAGATCAATGTAACAATGAAGATCAATGAAACCATTGCAATAATAAAAAGCAGTAATGCAAAGCGCCAACACGAGATAAAACACAGGTCACTCGAGCAAACATCTCCGCAGCAGTCCGTGGTGAGGGCGTATAAAATACCAAAACTGAGAGCCCGGTATTAAGCATTATTAAAATTCTATGGAAATCTTTAATTGCTTATTTTTCATAAACTTACAATGAATCCTAACACAAACCAGAAATTCTGATCTCGGCTCAAAGAAAACAGACACACCTGTCAATTTATCACTTTTCACATCTGCACAGAAACTCTAAGGGGGAAATCCACTAGGGTTGAGAGCAGTAATGAGGAGAAAAGAGAAAAAAAAATGTGGAAAGACTGGTATACACTCAGACAAAAAAAAAAAAAAAACAACAACGGAGAAACAGGAAACCAAAGCTGTGTTTATTTGTCAGGACCGCAAGAGAGGTAAAAGCTACCGCCAGCAGGTCGGAGATTAGGAAGCTCTTTCCTTGTAATGCGCCCTGGATTGCTGTGACATGATCCGGTAATTGAATCGTTGCATGAATGCGCAGGTGCGCTGTTCCTAAGCGAGCGATGATATTCTGAAGGCACTATTTCCATACCGGAGTTAGCGGCGGGTAGCATAGCCATGCTTCTTCTTTGAAAAGGAGCACAATTCTAGTTGCTATTAATAGATCGGGTTACTAATTTAAGGAAAACGGCATCTCTCCTGTCAAACTTTAACTCGTCATTTCTGTGCCGGAGGTGTGGAAAAAGAAAAAAAAAAAAAATAATTTTCCCACAATGTGTGTGTTCTTGAATCGTGCATATTTCAGTTACTTTAAACACGACAGCTCACAACATAGTTTCTGCCATGTCACGTCATGTCAGTATGTGACGAATCTGGAAAATCCAGTGGAGTAGATTGTGAAATGAGCTGCTCCTTCTGAAACAAGGTCGTCTAGTGTGGGGCTCACGTTCTATAAAGTATGCAAAGAATGAAGTCGAGCAGAAAAACCCAACGGCTCAGAACGGTTACTCTAAATGGCTCTGACTATAGTTCCCCGACACACACACAAATTAAGAGAGAGTGCCTCCAGCCTGGCTCGCTGACCTTTGCTGGACTGTGGGAAAAAAAGAAACAGACTAAACACATCTAACATACATGCCACTAAATATAAGATAAGCTCATGAGTGACACAGAAGCACTGTACAACCTTGAATCCAAAAAAACAAAAAAAAACAAATGACAATTATGTGCTGCGCAGCTAAGAAAAGTGTCTTACAAACAAAATCTGCCTTAAATCGTGATTATAAGGGGTGAGAATAAGCTTCAGATACAGACACAGTATGTTCAGTGCTCGGTCCATCAGGAATATCAATTGGTGATGATGAATTGATTTGAAAAGACAAGCACGTGTTACTCATTTCAGTTCAAGGGTGCCAATAATTCCGGAGTTGAGACGAGAAGAGTTTTGCTATTTTGTCTTCTTTCCCGTCCTACACTGACCTGATCCAACTTTTACGCACTTATAGTATAATATTCACGTGCTTGTAAAGGTTTTACCCCTTATGCTTTCTCTAGTTTTAAAAATGTGGCTAGTTCCTTGATTTAAAAAGAAAAACAAAAATAAATTTAAAAAGTGAAAATGAAATGTGGGTGTATCCTGCGGCGAGACAAAATAACCCAGACACAATGGAAAAAATGTTTTAAAAGGAGCCCAAAGCAATGAGTCCCAGCTTTTACCCTATAAGCCTCTCCAGACCTGATCTAAAGAAAGTAGTGCGTGACATCTCTTAGAGAACGCACATGTGAGGGGGAAAAAAATATGGACTCTGGATACGGGAGAGGATGGAGACGGTTGTATAACTGTCAAAATTCTTGACTCGGATGATTCTCGAACAGGATAACTACGCTACACTTGTGCTTCACAGGTGTGTGAGAGTATGAAACGTTCTATCCTCTCCAGTGGAAACCAATTTGATCTAACACATGGGGTAATGATCACACCCTGCTTTGTTAAAGAAGACGTATTAACCTAACCCTGACACATGGTTGTCACCCATCCCTGCTATAGACCTTTACAAAACAGATGGTTTCAGCTCAACGATAAGGCAAAACAATAAACCAGCTAGAGGCATGCATGGTTACTCAGTACGGTTTATTCATAGTGTGCGTTACTCACTGTTCTGTGGGGAGGGCGTGCCTCGAGAGCGGCCGTACGTGTCCCCGTGGATGGCCGCCATGCTGGGTTGGCTGACACGGCTTCCCGAGTAGGGTGGAGGCATGGAGCCGTACGCCATGACGCTGCTTGTGTGAGCCGTACGCTCGCGCGTGGTCTGAGCCTGGCTTCGCTCTTGCTTCAATTTCTCGTTGTTTTGGAGCAAAGAAAAGAGCTGCTTGGCCTTCTCCCGCACGTTCACACCCTGGTCCTGTCCGTCGCGGTCGATATACTGGAAATCCCGGAGCGTCTGGATGGCGTGGATGTTCTCCTTGCATTGCTGAGCCACGCGTTCCGAGCCCGTCTTCAACAGGTAATCCAGCAGCGTCAGCGCCTTATAGACGTGGCGCCAGTTCTTGCCGTGGTCATTCATGCGCTTCCAGATTATCCCCATGACTTCGGCGAAGGCCACCACGTTGAAGGTCAGCTCTGCGATCTCCATCATGAGTGAACCCGAAGGACCCCATGGGTCGTTGGAGGTCGCCTCTCGCACTTTGATCTCCGCCTCCGTGTAGTTGTTTACGATGTTCTTCACGGAGCGGCGCAAGGACGACGTCGTCATGGTGTTTTAGGAATTATGTCACAGAACTGTACTGCTTCTCTGCTCTCCTCTTTGAGAGAGCACGGTGTATTCAGGGTAGGTTTGAGGATTGAAGAGGACTGCGCTGCTCACATTCATAGAAGTCCACAAGGCTATGAACCTGGTGCAAACACAAGTGGGAAAAATACCAAAAGATTAGATTTCACACCAACAAAACTCACAGTGCAAGCCGTTTATCCAGGCATGGATACTCTGCAGCCTGCTGATGGCGCTCCGTGAACCAAAGTCAGAAAATAACCACCCACGCTTAGAACAACGATGAGGCTTTGTAATGTATACAGAATCATTATTTAGTCAACAATTCTTTTTTTACTTTGGGTAGAACTAAAAGAACTTATGCGCATACGCATAAAAAAAATGCTCTCTGAACAACGGGAAATGTTTATTCGGCCATTAGCTAACGATTTCTCATATGGAAGGAAATTATGGATGCTTTTCTGACAGATTAATCCACGTTCCAGACTAAACAGGATTATGAGTGCTGGAACAGATATCACCAGAGTAATATAATCTTATATTTAGACCTCGTTCATATGCTGGAAGATTGGGTTTGTGTTAAATTAACCCAAAGAAAAACTAAAACTTATTCTCAGGACTTACAGAAGAGTGGAATGCATGTTACATACCTATGTTTTACACGCATTTCAGTCTGTATGCATGGATTGTTTAATGTTTAATTGTTATGGTATCTGACTGGCTTAACCAGTTTCAAGTTTACTGTCAAGCTCACCTTCAGTAGCTAAGTTCAGACTGACCCAGAGTGATGGGTGCATCAGGGCAAGAAGGGCAGCACGTGAAGCGATGCACCCATCATGCATAGTGCTGACAGTACAAGGCTCTGGAGGCAGTGTTATGATCTGGGGTTTCTTCAGTTGCTCAAGTCTAGACTCAAACATTATGTGGCAATAAAATAATAAAAGTCAGCTGACGACCTGCATGTACTGAATGACCAGGTTATCAAATCTATGGCGTTTTTCTTCCGTGATGGCACAGCCATATTCCAGGATTCAGATTGTGAAAGAGCGTCTCAGGGAGCACGAAGAATCATTTTCACACATGAACCGGACACAACATTGTGTGCTACAATAAAAGCTAAAGACATTCCCAATAAGGCACTCCATGTTAAACAGAGTGTTTTCTTAGTTTTATCCTAGCGGAGTTACATATTATACTCAAACTCCAGCATAAGATCTAAAAACCCACACAGTCTTCTTCCTGAATAAGCCTGACAAGGAAGTTATTGCTTATTGGAATTAATGTGTTTTGGAACAGATGAGCTTCACTTGCAGATCATAATTGTAGTCTCAGTGGACCACGTGGTGGAGAAAAGTCTTTCTGTGATCGATAATGAAAGCATTTCCTCAGTGTCTGAGAATTCGGGCTGCATTGTGATTATGAGACTGATGGGTGATGTGGTTACATTTTATTACAAAGTTGCTCCTGAAGGGTTAAAGCTGTAAATTCCATAAAGGAAATTTGACTTAAATTCTGCACAGACTGTAGGGTTTCAATCACGGAAAAAGAGTATCAGGGAAAATCACGGAACAAGAGCTACAGTGGAACCGTGGATTATGAGCGTAATTCGTTCTGGAAGCGGGCTCGTATTTCAAAACACTCGTAAATCAAAGCAATAAGAAATAATGGAAACTCAAATTATTCGTTTCACAGCCCAAAAAATAAATACATGAAAATAATTAAAGTAAAACAAAGAAACAAATTAACCTGCACTTTACCTTTGAAAAGAATTGAGACAGAGCAGAGTTTCTGTGTAGAGCAGAGAGTGAGTGAGTGTGTCTGAGGATGAGAGGGGGGATGTAAAGGCGAGTGTGTGTGTGTGACAGAGAGGGAGAAAATGAATCTTTAACCTCTCTAATGAGACTTTCTTTTGCTTTACATGCGAACACACACACACACACGTGTTATAAAAAAAAAAAAAGAAAAAAAAAAAAAGAAAAACAGTTCACGCGCGCTGTACACACACGCAAACAGACACAAAATAAAATGTGTTTTACACACACACACGTGGTCACAGTGTTATAGTAAACAGTACACGTGTGCATGGATGTTGATTATACTAGTTAGAGACGTGCACTAAGACCCAGCAGGGGAGACGATTACCCACAATTCCGCAGCACAAGAGAGAAAAAAAAAACACTGGTTCAGTTGTAATCACGTGACGCTCGGCGTCAAAACATCCGTGATACGTGATAAACGTAAACTAAGACTTGCTCATTTCCCAAGTAAAAAATTTTTTTAAATCTTTGCTCGTCATGCGAAACACTCGCAAACCACGTTACTCGCAATCCGAGGTTCAACTGTACTACTCTCATAAGGCAGTGTAGGCAGTGCTTCTCATTCCACTTTATTAATTTTAAAAATAATACATATATATGTAGCCCTATATTTAGATGTATGCGACTTTAAACAAAATCCACCACGGGCTAAAAAGCTGAGACAAAAGCCCTTAAACGGCACACACATACATTCATGCATACAATGAAAACCATTTATCCTGGCTGCAAGCAGAAATGTGCGCAGCTGTGCGATGATCACCGAGGTTATATTTAAAATAAATGATAGTCCTTTCTTCAGATTAAAAAATAGCTTACCCGAGAGTTGGGAAGGCAGATGAGGATAGTATTTCACAGAGTCATAACCTTGACATCAGGACGTTCCTCTTGCATCTTCCTGAGGTTCACTTTGGGCGCTAATCAATATGTTGAGTCGACTTCTTAACCCACACTCAGTGCACTTACAAGCTTACGATTTCTTTTCACAGTCATCCCAAAAACTGCATAAATATTTGTCCATATTTTTCTAGACACGCCCTGAAGCCCCATAACTCCACTCATATCACAGTCTGAATTAGTTTGGTGCTCAGCACAGCAAGATCATTGCTGAGATTGCTGCATCGCCTCATGCTTATCGTCTGACTTAAGAGAACGCACATATCAGTGCATGGAATACAGATGTGGCAAGGGATGTTCAAGACAAACCAGGACTTGTCTGGTGAATGAAAGCGTAAAACTGATTGACATTTACCGAAGATTTAGAACCGCAGTAAAACATTTAAACAATGCAAACGTTTTAAAGCAGGCCACACGTCCCTGAATGACGATCCCGGCCGAGGTGGCTCGTGGAGCGCATGATCCTTGAAAAAAAAAAATTTTAATAAACAAAAACAGCAGACAACATGTCTGCAACTTGTCGCATCTATGTGTGGGAACTGTACACACAATCATTCATCAACCCCATACACACACATTCCTTGTACAGTCCTGACCTCGCTCTATTAAAGGAGTTCCTGGGAGGCCAGCGTTCCAGATGCGAAGCAGGAAAAACACGTTCAACACTGGAAGTCAATGATGTAACTGGGAGTCATTTTAACTCTTAGAACAGTGTTCTGCTATTCTGCACAAACATAAGTGCTGCTTGACTTGCTTGAACACCTGTTGTATATACAAAAAAATTAATAATAATAATAATAATTTGATGGATCGTTACACCTTGAGCTGTTCCTGTTCGAAAAAATACATAAATAAATAAATAAATAAGACACTCTTGGGGGCGGGATATGTGCTTTCAATTGGATAGATGCAAGACTAGTACAGGATGACTCGTCTAAATACAAGCAAGAGTAATTCTGTTTTATATAGAATTATATAAAGATCAAAGGAAATAAACAAACAAACTTCTGAATGAAAGAAGTGATTTTAAACCACACATCCCACCCCTCTCTCTTTTTTTTTTTTATCTCTCACACACTTTAACGTTTGCAACTTGCATCCTGATTTATGATAATTGTTACTTTGAGGCGTCCACATCAGCACCCCCCCCCCCTTCTCTCCCCCCTCGATTAATTAAAGGATCAATCACATCTTACCCGGCATTCCTTTCACCTCCTCCGAGCTTTTGGTTTGTTTTGAGTCTCAGAATCTGAACCGATTCCCAAACCCAGGTTGTGATCCAGCAGCACTGCGTCAAAAGCGCCTGAGTGACTCAGCTAAGCTAAGCTAACCTACTTTCTTCTCCGTCAGAAGATGAAACAAATGCAACTTTGTTGCAGATTTGCCGTTTTTTCCGCTTCTCACCTCCTTTCATCGTGGCTCGTCACATCCGCCCGAACTTCAGGAGATCCTGCGTGTTTGTGCGCAACCTTTCCACATCGCTCCTGTGCTGTTATTCCTGCTGATACTTTCCGCAACACACACACACACACACTGAGTATAATCAGTACTCGGCAGGCGCCAGGCTTCAGGATGTGCTCTGATTGCTTTGAGGTGTGAAGTGAGAGAGAGAGAAAAAACCCGGACTAACCTAAAGATTTAGAGGCTGGCAAAGCAGGGGAAAGTGAACTGAGGGTGTGGGGTAATAAGGAGGGAGGGAGGGAGGGAGGGAAAGAGGGAGGGGTGCAGAGTCAGCCATTAACCCATTACACACCACTTCACACCAAACACACACACACACACACACACACCCAGAACAACTAAACAGGGTTGCCAGACTGAACAATTTCCACATTCCTTTAATTATTATACAGTTTCCTGTTATATCTCTCACATTTCCACCACTAATCTGTGTCTTATTGCTTTGCATTGTGACCGCTCATCTCCAAGGTTATGGGTTCGAATCTCGACTCCCATCTGTGCATGGAGTTTGCATGCTTTGTGGGTTTCCTTCAGGTGTTCTGCTTTCCTCGACAGTCCAAAGACATGCACTGTATGCTGATTGGAGTTTCTAAATAATCAGTCATGTATGATTGTGTGTGTGTGTGTGTGTGTGTGTGTGTGTGTTTGTTGGCACGATAACTCAATGAATGTCACACAATGAGCTCCCTGAGATAGGCTTCAGACCCCAATGACCCCGCACAGGATAAGTGATATAAGCGGAAACGGAAAGAATGAATAAATCATTGATGAATGTAAGTTTTTTTTTTTTTTTTAAGTGTAAAGGCCTTTGTAAAGTCCCCCTGTATGTAATATAAATTCTTTTCTTTTTTTTCTTTCCTTCTTTTTCTGGTCAGAAATATTGCCAAAAAATACATTTTCAGGTTCTTCTTCATCCTATGATTTATAAATTAATTATTTCATACATTTGCTCACATGCCAATTCATTTATTCATCCTCTGTAACCTCTTCATCCTGGCCCAAGTTCTGGTGGATGTGGAGTCAATCCCAGCAATGCTGGAGTGAACGGATTAGGCGCCTATCCATCCAGAACCACATACACACACTCGTTCACATGTCTTTGAGAAGTGACATATACAATTCATCCACTGTTATCCCTACCAGGGACCCTGTGATATGATGATTATCATTCTTCTTCTTATTATTATTATTATTATTAGTAGTAGTAGTAGTAGTAGTAGTGGTGGTGGTAGCATAGTATGTGCTTTTGAAGAAAAGAAAAAAAAGAAATATAGGGCAAATACAGCCTATCTGGCAACACTGCTACAGTGCCATCAGTCCAGTCCGGTGCAGGCTGTAGCTGTCTCCATCTCTGTCTGACTCAAACTCACACACACACACACACACACACACTGTTTGCATGGGAATGTGCAGCTGCACAGGACCTTGCCCCAAAAAAAAAAAATAATAATGTTCACGCCTGCGGTGTGTAATTTGTGCTGAATATGTGATCTGTGTGTGTGTGTGTGTGTGTATGTGTGTGTGTGTGTGCAGAATTATGGGCTCATATTTAGAGATACTGTTTTTGATTCATCATTTGATTCATCAAAAACATCATTATTTGCAACTGATTTGAAGAACTGGAGGCAAAATTCTGCCCATAAAAGGAAATTCAGTTTCATGAACATCGTTGTGGGGTTTTAAAAAAATATATACAGTATGAACTGGAATGTGCTTGAATATTCATGTGAAACAAATCAGTTATATTTCTGCTGTATAAAAATAATTACTTATAGTACAAATAATGTTGAATTAAAAGGGGGATACCTAACGACCCATCCGTAATTTTGTAAGGGATTTTTTTTATTAATGAGCTGATTAAGTGATGTAGAGTTTTACACAATCTAATTTAAATAAAAATTTTATTTGTCATGCAGTGAACTGCTTATACAACTTGTCTGTGACCTAAAATGAAAAGAAAGAATAGAATAGAATAGAATAGAAAGATTCCACTACAAAAAAGTGCACAAATACAATTAAACTATAGATAGAATTTGCAATAAAATAATATATTAAATAAATAAAATAAAAATAATTTTAAAAACAGGCTATACAAATAGAAAATACAAATTTACAAAGAAAGTTGCAGAATGTAGTTAAATATAGAAATTACACAGAATTTATAGAAATTGCAACGTTTAATTGTAAACAGAGGTATAAAATATAAAGTGGGTGGGTATAACAGCAGCAGTGTGATTGAAACATGAAGCATTAAATGAAATGATGGTTGTTTTGTTTTGGTCCAGGACGTACTGTACACTGGAATGTGTGAAAACTGGAATATCCAGGATGAGCTAGCAAGAAAGGTGATCTCTTTACCTAGGTTAGAAACACTCCTAACACTTTGAGGTAGTGTCAGTTCCACTGTCCAATTATAGCTGATTTTTTCTTTTAACAATAACCAATTATTCCCCGCCCTACAATGATGAGACAAATGATTGTCATGCGTGTGTAATTATGTTGTCTGAAACTTATTTCTAAGAATGAAAAACTATTCTGTATAAGCCATACACTACAGGCAGCTTCTGGTTCCTACTTTAACTCCTGCCACAACATCAACTTAGGTGACCTTGAGGTGACCCACAGGGCCAAACATTTAGCCTCAAATGACATGTTGTGTCACATGATTAATAACAGGGTGCATCCCCCCCCGACTGAACCACTGGGCGTGTCACCTTGACTCAGGCTTACAGAGCTTTTCGGTATTTCTGCTGGCTTTTATCTCTGCACTCAGGCAGAGACATGCATTTTTAATGTCCATAACATCATTTCATCTTCTTTTCTCCTGTCCTCGGAATCCTGCACTGGGACACAGTTGTTCCTTTTGAGGAATTTCTCACAGGCTTTGTCATCACAACCCCTCCTTCCACACACACACACACACACACACACTCTTTATTTTTGTCCCTTGAAAACAGACCCCAATTTCTTTGTTTCCCAACAAAAGCAGGGTGACGTCACTGAAGCAGGGCTTGCAGACAAACGTGACGGAGGGGGTGTAGACAGAAAGAGGTGGAGCGAACCGAGGAAGTGCTGAACAATGCTGACATCCAAATGCATGACTTCATTCACAAAGCAGGATTTTGCCTACTATATCTATCTATCCATCGATAGTATAAAAGTTGTTTTCTGTTATTAGATGTGTGTTTTGTGTGAATAACAGGAAATTGTTTGACACACCATGTGTGTGATTGATGACAGGAGAAAATTAATCTTTGGATGAGATCCAAATTTCACCTGAGCTCAGCATGGGCTGTCCGAAATGTTCTTAGTTTGGTGCCCTCATGTGGCTTTACACATTTACTTGAAATCTCTCTCTCTCATGTTATTTATGCTTGAGTGAAAAAGTTTGAGCACTTTAAAAAGATGAACGCCTGTAATAGGATTTTATAGTTGGGATTGTTCCTTTATTATCCCAAGTAATAAAAAGGTATTAAGAGTAAAACCTGTTTAAACCCCCCCAAAAAGGGTGTGTCTCTTATATGCAGTTTTGCGTGTGTGTGTGTGTGTGTTAAGAAAAGCTAGCACAAACCTGTTCATTATCGCTCCTAAAAGATACTGATATGATTGAAAGAGAAAATGAATAGCTATGTAGAAAACCACCCTGTCTGCTCAGTTCATTCTCAAATCTCTGATCTGAGAAGATGCAGATGTGGACACAGCTGGAGCTGTATGCAATGATCGTGTAAACTACACACAGGTCAGGATCATTTCTTATGAGTAGAATTGTGATCTTAAGCTTTCTAGTGCAGGTGATATAAGTAAACTTGTACACATCACCTCAAGTTATATTAAAGGTCCTGTTATCTCTTTAGTCTCGGAGGTCTCAGAGGCACCCTCAATATATTGTGTTACATAATGTATTTTTTCATACCTTTTTTGTTTTACTCCTGTTTGGACCATGCCATTTAAGCTCCTGTCATGCCACATTACCTCGGAAGAACAGCAGAGCTGAGAAACAAGCTCAGAGAAAGGATCTTTTTATATGAGGTCACAAAAGGAGACAAATCTTGTTGGTTTGTTTAAGCCCTAGCCAAAATGGAAAAAGGATAAAATACCGGGACCATATTTTACCCATATTTTTGGTTTGTACACAGTTCCCTAAAAGTGAATTTGGGATAATAGGTCCCCTTTAGAATAATAAATGACATAACAGGGGAGTCTGGCTAAAATACAAATTAACTAGGACTGATAGTGATGGAATGAGTGTTTATCATGAGAACATGAACTTGTTAGTTTCACAGACATTCCACAACATGGTAAATGGTACCATAATCAGATAGTTAATATGACATCCCACTTTGTTAATAATTATAAAATACAAACATTGACAAATTTCTTCACAATTTAATCATCATATCAAGCCTGTCCAGAAATTATATTCTGAAAAGACTTGGAATTTTTATTGAGCAGAATAACAGACCACAGTTATGAAACACAGTAAAAACTCTCTTTATTTCTCTATATAATCTCCTGCTATATTAAGGTACTTATTCAAGAGTTTCACTAGTGCTTGGATACTGTCAAGGTAGAAAGGTTTTTCAGTACAACAGAGCCATGATCAGACTGCATGCTTCACGCTGGCCTCCCAGGAACTCCTTTAATGCTCCAAACATGTGGAAATGGCTTGGAGCAAGAGCAGGACTGTAAAGGGATGTGGCAATAACTCTGAGTTCCTGTAATGTGCGAGTGGTGTTGGTGGATGACTGTGTCCACAGTTCCAACAGACAGGAGCATCTCTTCTACAAGTTGGTGACAAGTTATTTATCGATTTGCAAGGACTGCAGTGGACACCATGTCATATTGGCTGGGATTGTTCTTCATGGATGTACGACTTTCTTTAAAACGTTTGCACCGTTCAAATGTTTTACTGTATCTAAGAGTCTCATTAACGTACTGTGCTTGAAGTCTTCTGTAAATGTCAATCGGTTTTTATGCCTTCATTCACCAAAACTTTCATCGCAATTTCATTCACTCAAGTCCTAGTTTGACTTTAATGCACCTCGTAGCAACTGTTTTGAAAAATAAATATGGTTGCTGCTATTAAGAAAATAATTTATACTTATTTGACCACCTTGTAGTCCCAAACAGCCTTGATGCACGGCCTTTTAAATCTTCATTTTTCATAGCACTGATACTGTGTGTAGGGTCACAGAGGTTTGGCGCTTATCCCACGGATCTCAGGGCATGAGGCAGAAGCCACTCTGGATGCAGTGACATCACAAGCACACACATCCAATTATAGTATACACTACAGCCATTTTAGAAACAAGCCTAGACCATCTGTCACCATCAGTACCCAGAGGAAACCCACCAAGCACAGGTAGAACATGTAAACTCCATGCAGACAGACCAAAGGTGAAAGTGAAAATAGAGAAATCTGGTAGCTGCTTTTAGGTAGTCTGTCTGTTCAGAAGTTTTTTAGTTCTACAGTCCATCTGTAGATCTGTGTGCACTGAAGAATGCGTCCAACTCCAACAGCAAAACAGGTAAAATACTGTCCAATAAAGCTAAACCCTCCCAGGAACAGCGCAGTCCCCTGCAGGCACAAACGGAGAATCAGAGCTAAACACACATACACACACTGCTCCTGGATTTCTATATTAAACAACACTGATTAAAAATCATGGATCCTGTGGATTCTCATTGAAATAGCAGTAATCAGTCATTTCCTCAACACACTTGAAGACACTTCAAACATTACACACTGCTCCTTTAAACCCTAACAGAAATCTCTGGAGAATCAGAGGTTTATCACTTGGTAATTTCATGATCACTACATTTAATAGTGAAGTCACCTGTCATCGAGGATCAGAGCACCTCTCTGTTGAAGTTCCTGAACATCTACTGAGGCATTGAAGACCTGGTGTAGGTTCACCTCAGGGCTGAACGCTGCCCAGTGCTGTTCCACAAAAAACAACACATGAACACAACGGTTAGATTCCACCAACTGATCCATGATAGCGCATTCAGGACACAGTAAAAACGTCAAGCTTCAGTACCCACGCATGCTAAATTAGCCAAACTGCCATGCTTTGTATATATCTTGAGAAGAACACAAGGGACATGACGATATAGGGAAACAAGGTTGATCAGCTTCCTAAAACATCATGCTGCTCCTGAGCTCCCAGTGACCCTGCCCTCTGCACCTGTCATGACTTAGACATCGTCTGTTATATTGAACTTCTAGCTGCCTAACACACATTATGTCTGCAAAACAATTCCTGCTATGCGTTAAAACCCAAATGAGGATGGATTCCCTGTTAAGACTGCTTCCTCTCAAGCTTTCTTCCTACTGCCATCTCAGGGAGTTTTTATTTTTTTTTATTTTTTTTTTTTATAAATTTAGTCCTGTCCAATTCTTTTCCCCCGATTTTCTCCCCTAATTTTAGTCGTGTCCAATTCCTCCCCGTCACTAGGGGGCTCCCTCATTAAGGCTACTACTACCATTCAGCCGGGAGGGCCGAAGACTATCACGCGTTTCCTCCGAACCACGTGACGCCAGCCGACCGCATCTTTTCGAACTGCTCGCTCACGCACCGTTGGGGGCGTCGTAACACACTCGAGGCCAGCGCTATCCGCTCCCTCCGCGTGCGCGAGCTCGCAGACGCCCCGAATGGCGTAGAACCGTGTCAGGGAGTTTTTCCTTGCCGCTGTCGCCCTTGGCTTGATCATTATGATTTATACACATTTTCTCACATCTCATACACATTTCCATAATTTTCTTTTGATTTTGCGAAGCTTCTTTGAGACAATAACCAAAAAAGCGCTATATAAATAAAAGCGCTATATAAATAAAATTGAATTGAAATATTGAATATAACAAAATGATTTATAGTTACAAATTTTCAAATGAATATACAAAATAATGATATTATAACCTTTCAATTTATAATCACATGTGATATATAAACAGAAGATGCAAATTATGTAGCTAAAAGGTGAGGAGAATAAACCTTGGAGTTGGTCCTGAAAAACGTACAAGATTTACTTTATATTCCCACTTATTCCACTTTAGATTATCCGTTAACTTCCAGATTCCAGGGCTGAATGCCAAATTGCGCTAAATGGAAAGCTAGTGCACTATGTAGAATGTACATTCACTTGTTCCACACATGAAGTTAGGCCCTTGTTCGGGGGTAAGAGAGGGATTTGTTAGAAGCTAGTTAACTTTGTACCTTAACTTTGAGTTGTTTGCAATCTTATGTTAGAAGCTAGTTAACTTTGTACCTCTCCTTAGGTAGTCTTCTTACTTAGAAGCAATTACTAATGAGACTACTAATGAGTGTAAGACGACAGATCTATTTTCATCCTGAAAGTGCTTCTGGTTTTGAATGTGAGTTTTGGCAGGCAGCTACTCTCCACCCTTTCCAGTTAATTTAATGTTTCCAAACATGTACTGTAGTGGAATGGCTCTCGACAAGCAATCAGATTGCTTGGTCTAAAATAATTGTTGTATAATTAATATTCTCTCATACTGGTGTGTCTGTGTGTGGAAGGAATATAAACAGGAAGCTAAAGCCAGTGTGTGTCACTGTGTATTATCCAGTGTGTGAGACATGTGAATTTTTATAAGCAGATTTAAAAACAGATATATGGAAAATTAAGTAGTATAATGAAACACTAGACGTTAATTTCTGCCTGAAATCAGAAGATTTTTACAATCCGTGGAGAAGTATCGTCATACCTGATGGGAAATTCCTTCGGTCATTCGGAGTCCCATGACTAACACCTCCTCCAGCCTGAAACCACAAGACAACACCACACAGGTTAATCTCCTGCATGTCCACTGTGCTCAGCAAGCACTCGATAAGTTATACTGTAATTGAATGGTGCTCACAGGCCGAGTTGGCTGAGCTGTATGCGTCTACGTGTTGCGTGTCCGTGCTGCTGAACTTCTCTCAGCCAAATGTCCGGCTCTAGCGTCTGAGTGCGTGCCTCCCGATGAACCGCGCCCAGTGCTCGAGGAACGAATCGGCCATGGGCTCCTGACACACAAATCATTATATCGACAAATCATTACATCATGACAACACTAAACTCCATTGTTTTTTCTCCTAAAATTCCCACTCACATCAAGCCCCGCCCACTCTGTATGATAACATCCCCAGCATAGTCTGAGAATGCAGACTGAGAGCACCGAGCTTACTCTGTGCTCTCACCTCATGACTAATGAATAATCAACACTGTGTGGGTTTGGTTAGGGAAGTGGTGGGGTCAGAACCAGTATATAAAAAGAAGTACAAACATACAGACCTCTGACTGGTCAAACACACTGTCAGAGAACGAGCAGACACCATCACTCTACTGAGATCAAAACTGTCTGTCTCTCTGTGTCTCTCTCTACCTCATCTGTGTGTCTATGCCCATTTCTCTCTCTGTCTATCGGTTTCTGTTTGTCCATCTCTGGCAGTCTATGCCTGTCTGTCTCTCTCTCTGTCTATATGTTTGTCTTTTCCTGTCTGTCTCTTTGTTTCTTTCTTTCCTTCTGTTTTTCATGTCATTGACATTGAATGTCTTTTTTGCATTTTCTTTCTTTTATTGTTCTGTATATTTTCTTGCTTTCTTTCTGCAGGTTTTATAAATTATGATTTTTGTGTGATTTTAAAGCTAAAGCAGAAAGTCATCATCTCTTAAGACTCAGCTTTAGTTTCAAATAAGATTTTTATTTACTTAGACAATTTATTAATCAGTTAATTAACAAATATAATGTGCGTGTGGGTGTGTTTGGGTCAAACGTACCGGGTCCAGCTCCGATATATGGCTGTGCTCTCCAGTAGCCCAGGTTGTGTGTGCTTACAGCATTCTAAAAGAAAACCCCAGACCGTCAGCCACTGTTCAGTAATGACCTCAAATCTAAAAAGTCTCAAATTTTACAAACTCACGTGTCTGGCGAAATTGGAGACTTCGTACTGCAGGAACCCAGCCTGCTCCAGAACGTTCCGAGCAGATTTGTACATGGACGCAGTGATGTCATCAGAAGGCATGCCGAGTTCTCGCTGCTGTACCTGCTTGTACAGGTGAGTTCCTCTCTCCAGGGTGAGCTGGTACAAAGACACGTGATCATCGCACACACGCAGAACCTCCTCCAGCTCGCTCTTCCATGATGCCAAACTCTGACCCGGGATTCCGAACATGACGTCGACTGATACGCGTCCGGGACAGAGGGTCCGAGCCTCCTCCAGTGTCTGCAGAGCCTGCCGTGGGTCATGGTCCCTCCCGAGAACCCTCAGCCTGGCCCCGCTCAGAGACTGTGGAGAGACCGAGAGCAGACCAGGAGAACCTACTCATCAGTGACACAGACAAAGATGGTCACACTTTTTTTTTTTTTTTTTGTCAAATATCTTTATTGAACATTTTCCAACTTTAACAAAACATAAAACAAAAATACAACTAACAGGCCACAAAA
>JAQQZT010000023.1:31347210-31360461 GCA_030068275.1 Clarias platycephalus | reverse complement strand
TTGGGGTATTTGGGGAGGAAAACCTTTCCACAGAATAGTTGACAAATCAGTCTCTAGATTGCTAATATAAGGCTTCCGATGGTCACACTTTTAATGCTAACCTTTTCCAGTAATTTCAATCCTTTTTAAAGCTTTTCCAGTTTTGTGTCCTTAGATTTAGAAGTTCTTGATAAGAAAAACATTATCAAGAAGATATGAAGTGAAATGTTTATACGACTGCTGTTGATCTAAATATTTCAAAAGAAAGTTCAAAAGAAAGTTTTAGTGCGAAGTAAGAGAATTAAAAAACTTTAAAATTTACATAATATACAATAGAAATAAAATAAAATAGAATAAAATAAAATATTTAAAACTTAAAGATTATATATAAGACACAGTATATATACACAGTATATATATATATATATATATATATATATATATATACACACTATATATACTGTATATGAAATATATGTGAAAGTGAAAATGAAATATATGTGAAATGTAATGTAGTGCAGTGTAAAACAGTGTTAAAACCTTAACGAGAATGAATGATGAAAGCATGGCACACCAGTCCCTTTAAATTAGGAAGTTCTAAAGAGGTTCTGAAGGCAGCATTAGAGCATTAGCATTAAGCATTAGAGTTTTTAGGAACTTACTTGCTTTAGTACTTAACTGTAGTATTTTTAGACCTCATAGGACCTTAATATATTTACAGCTCTAATTGTTACAACCTTAAATGTTCAAAATGCTTGTCTTTAAAACCTTAGTGTCTTTAGGGCACCTTACAATCTTACTATCTATGAAATATCTTACGAACATCTTGAGCATAGGACATCTTTAGAGCCTTAATGTTCTCAGAGATTACTGACATTTACTAGGTTTAAAACCTCTAGAACCTTTACCTTAGAGCCTCTTCAACCTTAGCAACTTTACACTATATTTAGAAGCTCTTCGGAACTTGGATGTCTTCAGAATGTTAATATTTTAACAGCTTTACTGTCTTTCAATCCTCTAGAACATCTTGAGAAATCTTTTTAGAGCCATGGTGTCTTTGGACTGGCTTCAGAACCTAATAATACCAATAAAACCTAAACAACTTTGGACCCTCTTCAGAAACTTAACATCTTTAGAACTCTGATTTAACATCCTCAATGTTCTAAATTCTTGTCTTTAGAAACTTGGTGTCTTTAGGAGAACTTTGCAATCTTCATTTTAACAATCTGTAAAACCTCTTAAAAACTTTAGCTTTCTAAAGTCTTTACTTCCTTTAGAATATTAGTGTCTTTATAACCTTATCCTTTATCCTTGGTATTATCCATCTTTAGAACTTAATAAAAAAAAAAGTAAAAAAAAAAAAAAAATGTCTTTTGAATTTCTTGAACCTTAAAGTTTGTGGAACTTATTTAGGAACTAGAGGTCCTTAAAAGTCTTCTGATTACTAGGGGTTTACTTTAGAGCCTTAGTGTCTTCAGAGGTTCTTAAAACGGTTTCAAACATAATGGAGGAGAATGAATAAGAACCTTTAGAACCTCTTTAGGACCATCATCTCTGCTAGAACTTGTAGACGAGTTGAGGTGAACCTTTCTGTTAATAGCATACGTAACTAGTTTTGAAACTAGTAACTAGTGTGTGTGTGTGTGTGTGTGTGTGTGTGTGTGTGTGTGTGTGTGTGTTACCTGCACCCCAAGAGAAAGCCGATTGACTCCGGCAGACACAAAGTCTCTGAGTGCGGTTCTCTGTGCAGGAGAAGGGTTCACCTCCAAGGTCACCTCGGCGTCATCACAAAGCTGTGAGTGTGCGGAGACGGTCTCTAGGACAGCGGCTACGGTGGAGGCTGGAGCCAGGCTGGGAGTTCCTCCACCGAAAAACACAGAACTTATCCTAACACAGAACACATACTTCATATAATCTAACATTACAAAAGCCAGCGCCCAGTAGCAGGCTTAACAATGAAAGACAAAACACACAGACAAAACAAGTAACAATCTGACCTCACAAAGCAGCAAAGGAATGTGTGTTTAGGTTGTGTATGTGTTGTCGTGTGTGTAAGCATTACTGAGAAATCTGGCTGAGCTGCAGCAGTGTCCGGATCTCCTGCTGAAGGCACTCTGTCATAACCTGGTTATCCACCGAGCGAGGGATGTACTTGTTAAAGTTGCAGTAAGAGCATCGCTTCAAGCAGTACGGCCACTTTTCATACAGAGAGAGAGAAAGAGAGAATGAATATACACATACATAAAAGAACATCACAAACCAGGGACAATGTCAAATTCCATCTTTAATAAGCATCAGGGTGTGCTGTTACAAAAGAATAATCATCAACTAAAATGTGAATGTGAAGGGTTTTATTCCTCTTATACCGCAATATATATAGAGAGATGGAGAGATAAAGTGATTCGGCGATGTATCGCAATTCATGTATCGCCACTCTGACTTTAAACCTGTTGTTTTTTAAATTCATTTTTTATTTATTTATAAGTTTGCATTTGAGGTTGTAAAATATTTTAGTTCCTCTATAATCCTACAGGTGGCACAGTCTAGACTATTTACACATTGGCAAATAAGTTTGTGTAAAATTGTAACAAAATTAACAAAAAATAAACTTAATATCGAAATGGGATACAGTGGTAGTGTACCTCACCATACGAACACCCCACCTCAGGAACCTTCACCTTAAGAACTGAACTTTTGCAAGAAATTTGGAATGGGAATCATTTACAGCATACGAGCGAACGAAACGAGCTGAACCAAACGCCGGCTAAGCTGTGTGTATGTCTGGGAGCCTAGTGAAGCTAGTTTACACATATATATATATATATATTTTTTTTTTTTTTTTTTGCATTTTGCGCAAGATTTGCAGTAGTGAAAACATAGCACATGGGTTCCAAGAACGCTAAGGATGTAGCAAGAAGAAAACAATTTCAGTTCATTTTTAAAGCAGCCGGTGCCAAGAGGAATCATAAATTAAGATTAAATGAGGTTTAATGTCTATTTATTTCATATTTTACTTAATTTACATGTCTTTTCTAAATGTTTTGTTTTTATATGCAAAAACATGATTACAGAGTTGGAAATTGGTAATATTTTTGGGTGGCTGAAATCTGCATTTACATTATTTCATATGGGAAAATGTGTTTCGCAGTAAGACATTTTGCCTTAAGAACTCGCCACTGGAATGGATTAAATTTGTATATATAAAATCGTAATACTCGCAATACAGATCGTATCGGCACCGTGATATCGTGATAATATCATATCGGGTCGTCCCTAGTCATTCCCTAAATACAAAAAAAATAAAATAATACAAAAAAATAAAATAAATAAATTATAATTTTATATAGATTAATTTATAAAAAATCATTATGTGAAGCCCTATTATTGCAGGGCAACAAGCAAGAGGAAAGCAAGAGGAAATGTCATTACTGCTGACTCCGGACAGAAACGTGCTGTGACACTCACATGGATGTAAAGTGCAGTTTGTTGTGGAAGTTCAGGACTCTGACTGCTGCAGACTCTCCGCACTCGGATTTCTCCTGGCGCTTCACACAGGCACATCAACCCCGAGCGCCAAAACACAGCTCGCAAACGTCGTGCCATATCAGTCTCTACTGTTTACATAATACTGAGGGAGTCTGGACGTAGAACAGCTGCTGTATTTTAACTGTTTAATTTTAGAGCAATTTATTTTATATAATTTAGAACCACTCAAACTCGTCCTCGGAGAATATTTGCTGCCCGGAACTATTTCACTGACGCACATGACGTCACTTTACACTTGGTTCTGTCCTAAACGGAAAGCTCCATGTGCACTTGCTAGGGCCAGGACCTCAATTTTCTAAATTAATATATATTGTATTCTATAAAAACAATTATATATCAAACAAGGAGCCATTTCACATTTAGTCTTAATAGTCTGTGTAGGAAACCAGTATGAAGGTGGCTAATTTGAAGTTTTGAGTCGCGTCCTTTTTACTAGCTGGACGATAGACGAATGTAATTGCTGCCACCTAGCGGTTATTTGAAAAAACGCGACCTTTTTAACTAGCCTGGCAATAGACATATGTTATTGCTGCCACCTAGCGGTTAGAGAAGAGATGCTGCCTTTATAACTTCCCTGGCAACATTTCTTCCACCTAGCGGTTGTGTGAAGTAACTCATTGCATTGTTTATTTGCTAATAATTCCTTTTTTGTTTTTAGCTAATTTAAAGGATAAACACACACACACACACACACACACACACACACCCCTTTCATTCCTAATGTCTTTGTATGTTGTAAAAATTCTCTTCACTTGCTCCCACATCCTGATATATGTTTATTTGTCCTTAAAAATGTGTTATATTTATCTACAAAAAGCAATTAATGCAGATTTGATGCTTAATGCTTTCTTCATGGTTTGATTAAACTTATTTCTTCAAACAAATATGGTTTAGTTTAAATATTGTAATCCAAACACGATTTAAACATCTCCAGTATTGGCAGTGTTACTTTAAACGAACACAAACGTCCAACCTGGCAACCAAAGTACTTTTCATTCACTTCGGTTTACTTTCATTTACTATTCTGTTTCGGTCACTGTTCATGATAAAAACGCATCTCTGCTGTAACAAAAGGTAACGTTTCGTATACATACAGTATATGTGTTTTTAACAAATTGCAGACACATTGATTTGATGTTGTTTTAGGGCGTTTTTGTGCTTGTGCTAGCTCAGCTAACCTCTTAGTACTCGAATACTATTGCGTCATATTATTTCCCCCAAACTGCTAGGTAATCAATCCGTTTTACAGAGTATTCCGTGTAAATGCATATTTATTAGCTTCTGTAAAATCTCTTAAAGGGCGTTTAGGTAGCTATTAATGAAGCTTTCTGTGCAGGTATTTTAAGGTCATGTTAAATCTGGGTCATTTCTACAGACATGGTAAAAAGTGTTGTAGTTCTACTGATGCCAAACCAGAGAAATTAAAATAACAGACACATTACTTGTTCAGAAATATGTATGTATATGTTCAGAAAATCTAGTATGTACTTTCAATCATGAAACACATTTTATTACTTTAATGTTAAATATTTAATTGTATTTTTTAAAGGCCAAGTTCAGTGAAAAATATGTGATCTAAAGACATTGAGGATGTAAAATTTTAAAAGAGATTTTATTCATTCATTCATTCATTTTCTATACCGCTTTATCCTATATTCAGGGTCGCGGGGGACCTGGATTTTAATGCCTTAAAATTATGCTAAAAAGTAGTTAATAACTTTCTGCGGGACATCATACTGAGTGACATCACGTTTAGTGACATCACATTCAATGACATCATAGTGTGATGCTTTTTTTTCCCCAGCATCTGGGGCTTTTTAAAGGTCTAAACATACAATTCCCCCTTTTCTAAAATTGTGTCATATGGTATTGGTATGTCCCGTTTAAATGCATAGGCCCAGTGTGCCCGCTGTCTTTCTGGTGTGCCCGGGTGGCGATGGCGCAGGGTGATTGGGCCCACTCATAGTTGCGTGCAGCTATATGTTTCTAATTATTATTTGTTTGTTTTTAACAAAATTAAAGGTGCGAACACATACACACACACACACACACACACCATTCATCCCTAATGTCTTTGCATGCTGTATGAAATTATAGCTCATAATTTTATAGTCTTGTCAGTATGATTATACATGGAAGTGGGACCATACACTTTTCATGTAAAGTGTTCATCATATTTTTTAAAATAAATCTGATTCACGATAGCATAAATATCTTATAAGTTAAACAGTAAAAAGATAAAACAATAATTAGTTATAATTACTAATAAGAAATAAATATCAGTCACCCCTAAGGTATTACCATTACACACAAAAAAAGTTTTATTGGGAAATACATTTGACAATTTGAAATTGTACCTGAGCCAAAGGTCACCAGATGAAGAGCTCTGGACAAATGCACAAGCTATATCTGATGTTTCTTTTCATTTGTTTGGAAATGTCATAATTTATTTAGCTTTTTTTTTTTTAAAAGCTTTTAATTATGTCATTGTTGTTACTCATTTTATAATTTTTACTGTCAAAAGGACAAAAACTGATTACATCTAATAATGAATAGATTTTGACAAAACTGAAAACCATGTGGTCTCACACATGGAAGCCATTTTGTAAATAATTATGATTTTTCTGTAAATTGTCATTGATGTTACCATTAGTGATGTTACTGTCATTGAAGTGACAGTGAACTGGTGTTACCAGTTATTAAATGTACAGTATATAAAAATTCATTAAGCTCTATGTATTGTGCATTCGTAAAGTTTAAAAGAAAGTTATTGCTATTAAGGGAGTTCTAGGTGTGAAAGACGAAATATATTTTGGGAGATTTTTGTGACCCCAGATTCCACATTTTCTGTAGAATGAACCATTTTAATTTGCCTGTGTATTTGACCAGGATAAGTGATACTTGATTATTTTAACTTTTAAATCTCTCATGTACACTTCCTATGTGGGAAAGAATGAAAGTGATTTTGCACTTCACTCTACTGAAGCTGCATATGTGAAGTCATGTAAACCACATGAGATCCGGTAGTTTTATTAGAGCATTCTTTTTACTTTTACTCTGCTCAAAAGTACAGCAAATAACTGTATGCTTATTTAACTACATTTCCGCATGGCGTTGCATTACTTAACAACAGTGTTGTGTAGTATTACTGTTATATTATATATATATGACTGTTATGCGCAATCGTGTGACTTCCTGTCCTTTGGGACTTGCTTAAAAAGCTTATCTGGTGTTTGAAATCAACCGGAACTGGTCGCAGACAGGGACAAAATACTGTCTTTGCCATCAAAACTGGAGAGAGAGAGAAACTTAAAATATGTCTTAAAATATACTTTATAATGTAAGAATTGGTTAACTTGCATGGTGGCTTAATGGTTAGCACTGTCGCCTTGCACCTCCACGGTCGGGGTCTGATTACTACCTTGGGTCTGTGTGCATGGAGTTTGCATGTTTTCCCTGTGCTATGTGGGTTTCCTCTGGCTACTCCGGTTTCCTCCCACAGTCTAAAGACATCCATAATAACCCTGCGACAGTGTGGTGTTATTGGGATGTGGACTGACTCTAATCAGGATGACTGTAAATCCAGAATTGGATTTTTCTATAACTGGTGTTTTTTGTTTGTTTCAATACTGATACAGTCAAATGGAAATGCTTTTTCATAATTATGAATACTTTCTTTCTGGTCCAGGAAAAAAAGACTTTATGGACTTCTGTGGTAAAAAAATTAGGTTAGATAATTTATGGTGATAAATGCGTTATAGCCAAGGTCTAAATTAATTTGTGAGATATTGTACATAGAAAATATTTTGATTTTATCTAAATCTAGATGAAGTCATTGTCAGATAATTTCTAAATTTGATGAAGAGTGTAGTATAATGTAGCGCAAGCCATAAAAGCAGTTACGCTTCATCTGTTTGCAGAAAGAAGTGCCTTCCTCTGTTCTGTTTTTTTTTTTTTTTTTTCAACAAAACTCAAACACACACCCACACACACACACACACACACATATATACACACACCAATCATCTTGAGACTTTGTAGGCAGTACTGTTACGGTTTCCCTTCACTAGAACTCAGACACCCAAACCTGTTCCGGCATTTATTTATTTTGTCTAGAGAAATGGCTATGGAGGAAAGTAATGCAAGGTTTAAATCATCTGGTTCATAAAAAATTTTTAGTTATTACCCTATTTTAAAAAAAAATCTATAGCAATAAAATAGCAATAACACAAGTTTTCTTTAAAGTTTATACATGATAATCATTCATTTTAAATGTGTATCTTGAAATAACTGAGTGTTACTATAAAGAGCAAGTGATTAGTGTTTAAGTAAGTTTAAGACAGGAGAAAATGTAAGAATATATTCAGTTGTACTTTATTCTCTGTCCATTTCAGAGTAAGAAAAAACATATAATTTCATATGAAACAGAAGCAGTGCTGTTGTGTTTAGTAGCTTGTCTTTGACACTCACCTATTTACTGATTACGGATGGGAATCACCAGGGACCAGGCTACATATGATCATGATACCCAGGTGCTGATTCGATTTGTATTGTGATTCTGTTCATTATCACTATTTAGCAAATATCCCAATTAACTATAAAAATCTTTAGGTTTTGTTACAATTCGAAACAATCTTAGGAAATAATTTTACTCCTACCACACAAGATGCTGTGCTGCTTATCAATATGTGAATACGCCACCTATAAGATTAGAGGCATGGCTACATTTTCCCCCCTCAAATTCAAACGAATTCAATGTAAAAAAAAAAAAAAAAAAACTGGTATACTGTGCAACACTGATAACAACACATCCTGAAATGTTGTATGCCTTTCTCAGATTCCATGAAGGACGAGGCTGAATAACAACCGAAAGAAGATGGCAGCAGCTATAGGTCAGTGAATCCAGGTTGATTTATCATTATTGTATAATGTATTTATTTTTTTGGTTATTTTTTGGTTAAAAAGAAATTCTGCTATATTTGAAATCAGATCCTCCACCAGCTCTGCCTCAAGTCCTGAAGAAGCGCAGGAGTAGCATTAATGAACCACCTATGAGTGAGTAGCTTATATCCTTGGCATAGTTAAAGGAAGAATTCACCCTGAATCATTTCTATGTTAATCTTCAGCCATGTAAACGATTTAATTTGTAAAGAAATACTTAATTGGATGCCTACATCTATCTTCTCATTATATTACTACATTATATTAATCACAAAACCATTCGATTACCTGCTGATAGTTTTTCAGGGTGAAGGTTTCCTTTAAAATCCTTTTAAATGTGTTGGAAAGTGTTTATTATACATGGAATTAAACTTTCTTTACTAAAACCTGTTTTCCAGTGGCACTGAGAATTATCGTATTTGGAAGCTCTGATCATCAGCAGTTCTCTCTCACCGAGTCGATCCTGCAGAAAGAGCACTTTAAAGGCATTGATCCTCAGACTATACTCACTACTAAATTTTCTGCAAGCGTCTCTGACAAAAATGTGACTGTGGTCAACACGCCCAATCTTATGGATCATGACTTATCACACTACATGTTAAAAAAAGAGCTGAAGAAGGCGGTTTGTTTCTCCTGTCCAGGACCTCACGCCATCCTGTTTACGCTAAATCCGTTCGACCTGCCAGAAAACGCATACGACATGTTCAAACCGGTAGTGCAGTGCTTTGGAGAGGGAATCTTAAACAACACGATGGTTGTTTTGTACCATGACGAACAGTGGAGGCAGTCTTTAGAAGACAGTGTGAAGAAGAATAAGCACTTCAGGGAGATCCTTGAGAAATGTGGTCAAAGATATCTCGTCTTCGCTGGTAGGGAGAACAGAAGCGATGGTGCTGTGACGAGGGAACTGTTTGAAAAAATAGACAACATGGTGGGAGAACATGGGATTTTTTCCAACCTGGAGTTTAAAGATGCTGATAAACGAATCAAGGCAGAGGAAAAAATGATCGAAAATAAGAGAAAGAAGGAGGTCAGTGCAATGTTTGAGGAACTGAAGAAAAAGTATTCTAAAGAAGATCTGGAAAGAGAAGTGAACCTTTATGAAGAAAAGATCCGGTTAGAGAACAGGAACAGGGCAGAAGTGCAAATCGCAGACAGACTCGGCTTAGCTCTCAGGCTTGTCGATTACGCAGCAGCGATAGGAAAGGGAGCGTTTGCAGGGGCAATAGTAGCAATGACGATGGGGTTTCCAGGCACGGCCATAGGAGCAGTGATCGGGGCAGCGCTCGGTGGGTTATTAGGTGGTGCGGCCGGAGCAGTGTGGAACATTTTTACTCATTCTTTACCGGAGTTTGGTAGACAAACTTAGAGCAGAATTCACATTTAATTCTAGACATCCACATCTAACATCCACAAGTTTGGTGTTTCATAAACCAGTGGTTGCCCTGCAGCTGGCATTCTTTTCATTATCTGGATATATACTACTGTTTCAATCTTTTTATATACATCGTTTTATGTTTTACAGCTGATAACCAGCCCAACAAAAAATCAGTTTGCAGAGAATGCTGGTAAAACCTAAACCTTGCCATTGTATTATTCCATTAATCCATTTCTTAATTCAAAACAACATACAGTGAAACCTCGGATTGCGAGTAATGTGGTTTGCGAGTGTTCCGCAAGACCAGCAAAGATTTTTAATACATTTTGACTTGGAAAACGAATAAGTCTTGGTTTACGAGTACTGAGTATCATGTATCACTCATGCGCTTCTTGTTTTGACGCCGAGCATCACGTGATCACAACTGAGCCAATGGTTTTTCTCTCTCTTGCGTTGTGGAATTGTGGGTAATTGTCTCCCCTGCTGGGTCTTAGTGCTCGTCTCTTGCTGGTATAATCAACATCCGTGCACGCGTGTACTGTTTACTGTAACACTGTGACCATGTGTGTGTAAAACATCTTTTATTTTGTGTTTGCGTGTGTGTGTACAACGCGCATGTACTGTTTATTATAATACACGTGTGTGCGCGCGTGTAAAGCAAAAGAAAGTCTTGAGGTTAAAGAGCCATTTTCTCCTTCTCTGTATCAGCCTTCACTTTGTCATTGGACGCTGTGGCCTGTAACACACACACCTCCTCTCTGCCTTCACGCACACACCCCTCCTCCCCTCGCTTTCACACACACACACACACACACACACTCTCTCTCTCTCTAATGGAAACACTGCTCTGTCGCGATTCTTTTCAAAAGTAAAGCGCAGGTTAATTTGTTTTATTTTTACTTTACAGCAGTGATTCCGTTAGTATGCGCTCACACGAGTGTCATTAACGATGTTCCTTGAACATGACAGTCCCTGAAAATCATAATACATAATTTATACTTGGAATAAGTACTCAGTCATAATGCAGATGTGCAGGGCATATATGTGGGAAAAGACCAGAAAGTGTATCAAACGATCCAAGAGCAGAATTAACAGAACTCCCAAGCCCCAAAAGTAAATAAAAGAAATTAACGCCAAAGAGAGAAGATGTTTTTCTCTGCCACTTACTGTTAGAATGTGTAACGTGCATTTGGACAATGTTAGAATGTCATGCTAAAATAACATTTACAGAATGTTTAGTGAATTTGTTTACCTTTAATAATAACTCCATTACCTCCTTTTGAACAAGTATTAACCTCTTCGTAGACAGAGCCAGTTTCTAAGCTGAAATAATTTTGATCCAAATTTTTTCAAAGTATTTCTAGAAATTATAAGCTTAATAGTCTTTTTTTTTTGTAATATTAAGAAACTAAAACTAAATTAAGTCTTATTTTATACAATCATTTTTTAAATGCCAACATTTCCTCTGCTAATGCTGTTTAAAGATTTATAAATTCCCTAATGTTTTTTTTAACAAATAATGCAAATATAAACCATTACTTAATTGTGCACATCAACACTTTTTTTTGTTTAAAGTAATTTTTTATTGTAATGGATGACAAAGTGATTTGACATGCGTGCAACTATATATTTATACCCCCATTGGAACAGCACATGGTTAAAAATATCAGCAGAGTTAGTCTTCATACTAAGAACTAATATTAATAATAATAATAATAATAATTTAAAAAACATGTTTACAAATGTTACTTAGACATGTGAATTACATGTACCTGTAGCACATATTGTTAAGAGAAAATCCTACTGGACTAAAATGTAGTTTGAATATAATATTTTTGTCACAGAATATATAGTTGATGTTATTGTTTAAACCTACACTTTAATTGATGTGCCATTTACTAATTTTATAAACTTGGAGGGTAAATGGATCACTTTAACCCAATGAAAACATAATAAACAATCAATGAAGAATGTTTCAATTAAGAATTTTATCACACATGCCGTGTATTCAATGTGTTTGTCTGATGTATATTTGAAATATATTTTATGTTTATATATGTTTATTTATGTATATTATATAAATGTATATCTTCTATGTTTTTTTTTTTTTTTTTTTTTGGACACATTTGTATATCCCATGTTGATTTGACACAATAAATCCCGCGTTCATCGTTCATTTGGCTGGTTGACTAGTTTCTGATTGTGAGTGTGAGATTTGACTTGCAGTGTGTGACTGCAATGTTACCTGTCCAATAAAGGGAAATATTACAGGACGAAATTTGCCTTTTTTGTCAGGTTATGCTGTGACATAGTGTAGCTACTTTAAATTAATCATGTTAAGGCAAGACAACACTCCACTTTTTTATTACTTACTCATTTAGTCCTGTCATAATGAGCACAATGATGTTCAGTATGAATCATTTGTCACACTGCATGGGTTGTATTCAGCCCCTTCTCTCCACTTCTACATCCATGTGTGCACAATGCTCTTGTCAACGGTGTCATCTCCGTAAACATTCTGTAGTGCAGTGAGAGACAATCAACTGCGACAAAGGGGCTTTTTAAAGAGGTTTCAAGAGTTGGGTTCAATGATGGTACAAATGTATGGCTTGTGATGGAGACTATGCTGAGTAGTACTTTTGTACATACCGATATGTGCAATTTGAACCACCTCTGTCGTTTAATAAAGAAGTTAAGTCCACTTTTGGTGCAGCCTTTCTACAGTATGTGATATTTCTCCTGTTAGGTTATGGTTAATAATAATAATAATAATAATAATAATGATTATTATTATTATTGTTGTTGTTGTTGTTGTTGTTGTCATTATTTCTATACATGTATCTGTATTTTGCTTCTAAAGGGTGAAACACTTGGTTTTCTGATGTAGGAAAATCAATTAATGATGTAGAGGTGTAAAGCAGTCTGACAAGTTCATTCATTATTTTTTTAAATAATTTTTTCAAAGCAACACATTGTACTTTTGTTACATTTAGTATTGTGTAATATCTGTGAAACAAGTTACTCCCTGTTATGACTTGGATTATGTTATAGTTGCTGTTAAAGAAAATTAGTCAAAGCATTCTGACCAATCGAATTTGTGAAATTATCAATTCTGTGATTACTGTGAACTTTTGTTTAATACTTAAAATATTCTATGGCTTGGTTGTTTCGTTTCCTGATATTTCCAAATATTAATTAAAAATTTAAACAATTATCTGTTTAGTAAAAAAAAAAAAAAAAAAAAGGGTTAGGGTTATATTTTACTTTCAACTTGAATTATCATGAAATTATTAGGTGTAATACATTTTTTACTCTATTAAGTTACATGAACAATTGCATGAAACATCTATTATATATATATATATATATATATATACACAAACCGGATTCCAAAAAAGTTGGGACAC
>JAQQZT010000023.1:31321461-31336377 GCA_030068275.1 Clarias platycephalus | reverse complement strand
CAATGTAGAAAGAAATAAAAATCAGGAACCATCATGGAGTTAGAAAGTGACCCCAAACTTTTGAACGGTAGTGTACAACATACTGTAGGAAACAACTTGTATTGTTTGGCAGACCCTGCACATGAACTGATTTTTAAAAATGTGCGCTAACATCGATATGGTGAGTATCTAGAGCGAGTGCTTCAAAATCGTCCAAAAAAAATCTATACATTTTCGAATATCTTTAAGACAGAGGACAATATTTGTTTGACTTCATTGTTTGACTTCATTTCCAAAGAAAGGAAACAGTATAAAGTATACAGTAGCTGCTATAACAAGTGAATTTAGGACTAAATAGATACATTTTAATTATTGCTGTGGTGTAAGAGGAATAAAACACTTCAGGATGTTTCATTACAGGGAAAACTAGATTCGTTGCTTATTTCCCTACAACTGCACTCCTACAACACTGTGTTATTCCTCAAATAACATTATAAACCCCAAACAAGCTAAATACGTTGATGAGCGCTTTTAGGGACTTTTGCAGTCTTTACTTTACACTCATTCAACAGCAAAAAAAAAAAAACTAGAGGTGAAGCGAAGGCGAAAAGAAGAAACGGTGTAAGAACAGGAGTCAGAGAAGGCGAGAGATGAAAAAGAGGATGGAGGAGAACGAGGGATGGGGATGGGGGGATCCAGGAGCGCGAGGGCGACAGAACAGCAACTCATTGTGTTGGTCCACCAGGCACTGAGGGACACACACTAGGACACACACACAGTGCAGTGAACGCGCACACACACAAGCGCATGCTTCTGCCCACCGTCCCACAGACCCGCGCTGGCATCGCAGAGGGCAGCCTCTCTTTCTCTTTCTCTCTCTTTCTTCCCTCTCTGTCTCTCTCTATCTCATTTCATTACGTACTGTTCAGTCTTCAGTGCAGCTTGAATCACACTGTACCTCTATACCTCACCGTGCCTCCATCACCTTCACCCCGAGCATCGGAGACACCTCAACCTGCTGAGAGGAGGAGCCGGATTCAGGTAACACACCTCAGTTTACTAATCAAAATGTTAATCGAAACTCAACATCATCAGCTATTAAGTTTGTTTTTAAAAACGAACAACAAACATAAAAGAAAGAACTATGAGGAGAACTGCTGCGTAATATAAATCAAAAGTGTTCCTAGTGTATTTTATTTCTCTTTTAGTATAAGATAAAAAGTTATAAAAACATGAGGAGTGGCTCTTGTGAAAAAACATCTTGATCATTGATGAAACACTGAGGAACGAACAGATGCTACGCTCCTTGTCCCACTCTGAACGAAACCATGAAAGCTCCTAGTGTTCCTCAGACTCCTCATGTTTTTTCTGAGATAATCTACTCGCCCCACCAGCCGTAGCTCGACACCCACCGTCAGCGTGAAAAGGATTCATTCTCTAACACATCCGCTGGAATCCGGCTTCGGCTCCCTGTTTATCCGGCATTGGCTCCCTGTTTACCCCTAAATATTTATAATGGGTCGCTTTGATGATGTGCGACACATTGTTTTTCTGTTTCTAGGAATCGTAATAATGTGGATGAATCGTATGTTTTTAGGATGCTTTCCATACAATATTATTCATTTTAGTAGAGATCAAAGTGATGTTCAAAGTGAGTTTTATAAAAGGTTTATCAGTAGAAGAAAATGTCATTTAGAGGAAAAGATATTTGGCCAAAAAAAATTGTAAATCCTAGGGTGCATTCTTGGCTATGCTATTTAATAATATAAAAAAATAGACATGACAAATTATCCACCCAATAAACAAGCAAAATAGGTATTTAATCTATTTTAAAAAACTCATTGCTGATTATTGTAGTTACAGTGTAAAAAATAAATCTGATTTGTTTTAGTAGTTTACAAACCGGTCTGATAATGTTTATACAGACAGACAGACAGACAGACAGACTGATAGATAGATAGATAGATAGATAGATAGATAGATAGATAGATAGATAGATAGATAGATAGATAGATACTTTATTGATCAGAAATTTTACACTCTGATTTTTTAATGTTTATTTATATGTTTATTTTACATTGTTTATTATGGAACACTGTTAATAACAGAAGTTGTCACAAAGCAGCTTGAAGGAAATCCAGATGTAGATTTAGATCTCAGCTTTCAAGGTGACATGAAGTAAAGTGAGTGACACTGCATCATATAGTGGGATTATAAATACAGGAGCAGCAAATAAATGTATAAACTGCATTAATTGTATTAAAAGGATGTTCAGTATGAGTATACAGTGAATAAATGTCCCAGGATGAAACACACAAAGTTCTAAAAGGGATTATCTTTATGCTTTTCATCTTCTAGGTCCGTTTGATGCACAGGATTCAGGATTGAGGACTCTTACTAAAGCAGAAAAGCTACATCAAGCTCAGCTGAAGCTTTCCCAAAACATTTTTTTTCTCCTGGACGTCCAAGCGATAGAAGGCAACATCACACCTGAAAGTCAGCATGGCGACGACGGGCATGCAGCTTCTAGGATTGGTCATGTCCATTATCGGCTGGGTGGGCGGCTTCCTGGTGTGTATGCTGCCCATGTGGCGCATCACGGCCTTCATCGGGAACAACATTGTGACGGCGCAGATCACGTGGGAGGGCTTGTGGATGAACTGTATCGTGCAAAGCACTGGCGAGATCCAGTGCAAGGTGTATGACAGTATGCTGGCTCTACCCAGTGACATGCAGGCAGCACGTGGCCTCACCATCCTCTCCATCCTGCTCTGCTCTCTGGCTCTGGCCCTCGGCGTCCTGGGAATCAAGTGCACCAAGTGTGTCGGTCAGCCGAGCTTGGAGGCACGGATGGCTCGGATCTCCGGTATACTCTTCGCCGTTGCGGGGTTCCTCTACCTCGTGCCTGTGTGCTGGACGGCCCATTCCATCATCAAGGATTTCTACAACCCGTACGTGGCGGCGCCACACAAGCGTGAACTCGGCCCTGCTCTCTACCTGGGCTGGGGAGGCTCGGGCCTCATGCTGATTGGAGGATCTCTGCTTTACGCTGGCTCCAGTCCACCTGGAATCCCCTCATCGCCCACCTTCAGCAGCGGAGAGAGCAGTCCACGCCGGGCTGGGGGGAGCACGCAGGTCAAAGGTTATGTTTAATAAGCCACACCGACTGCAGTCGAGCCCATCCCAACCCCCTCTGCTAGTTTGCCCTATCATCATCCATTCCAGTTAATGTTAATATTTTTTATTATTCACTGTTAGTGTCTGACTGGGCAATGAATGATGTTAAGAAAAAAAAAGTGTAATTGTTTTGTTTTTCATCTTCTTGTGTCGTCGTATAACTCTCTCTCTCTCTCTCTCTCTCTCTCTCTTTTTCTCTCTCTCTCTTTCTTTGTGTGAGTATTTATTCATGTTTGGGGAAAAAAAAAATAAAGACATCCGACAAAGCCGCTCCTGTAATAATGTGTTAACGCTGTTTAAAAACAAAAACACCAAAAAAATTAATGTGATTAACTTTGCTTTAAATGAATGCTGTCTGAAAAGGAACCAACATGAGAATGGAATTTTTTGAATAATACATATGTTCTAAAAATAAATCTTTTCAAATATATTTACAAATGTTATATAGATTATGACCTCCTTATATTTTTATACAGACAGTTTGGGCCATTTTGTGTGAATTTATGTGAGCAATATACAATATGATTTTGGACTTACGCTTTTCTTTGTCATGAGGAGCTGAAATTGAAGTGACAAGCATTAAAACCTCAGCTTTCCTCTGTACAGATTCAAATAATTTGAATGTGGACTGAAACAGTGACTGATTCACGTAGCGTTATCGGTGTCTTTAATGCTGTAAAACACTTAGCATTGTGTTTACCCGGTAGCTGATGAGGACATGCTCGGCCCGTGCCGTCTCCCTCTGTGACTGTATCTAACTGTAGTGATGGGGGGTGCTGCTGTACGCCAGCAAAACAATGCCATTGTACAGAGCACGACCGGCACAGCAGCAACAATAGCCCATAGTGTTTTGTGTGCCTGCCAGTGTGTCATGTGTGATTCAATAGTACTGGTGGGTGATTAAAAAAAAAAAATTACAGGAACACACTGGATATAGGAAGCATCCCTAGTTGTTCAGGGTGACAACCAAGACACAAGTCACCTACCCTGTATAACTCAAGGTATTTAAACACCGTATGTAATTTTTTTTGAATACCTTGAGTTATACAGGGTAGGTGACTTATTTTTTCAATAACATGGCCACAGTTTGAAGCAGTTTGACCTCTGAGACATTTACAGCTCACCCAAAACCACAAATTTACAAACATTTGGTCTTTAATTAAGGGACAATGGATAATTAATAGTTCTGCATATTCACATATTGTCACATACAGCACTGTGCAAAAGTCTTAGGCACCATATTATATGCTGTACCAATTTCGTTATAGGAGAATATATGCATGGTACAAAAAATATATAGTACAAGACAGACCAGTTTTCAGATGGAAACAGAAAACCTGATGTACGCTCCTGGGACTTGCATAAAAATAGAAAGGAGCGAGTGTGACAAAGTTACCAGAAGAACTCATATTCTCCAGCATGCTCAGTAAAACCTAACAACTGTTTTCTTATAAAACTGCACAAATCTATGTCTAAAACTCCTGATTTTAAGCAATTAGTTTTAACTCCAAATATCGACTGTTTATTTTATTACTCTTTATTGCTTTTTATAGAAGTTTATTTTGTGCAGAAATGTTTTTAAAAGCATCTTTTGTTAATGACATATTTTTGTATGTGCCAAGACTTTTGCACATTACTATAAGAAAAATTGTTGTCATGCAAATCCCAGGAGCGTACATTAGGTTTTTTTGTTTCCATCTGAAAACTGGAAACATTATATACAGACTTATAGTCGTGCACTTCATTTCAGCATTAAAGCCTCACTATGCATGTTGGAACCAAATGAACTTCAATGAGCATGGTCATAGCGAATGAGTAAAGCCACAACATGTTCATTTTGTTTTATTAATTAATTCAGACAACCAGAGAACAATAGTGGGCCAAAAACTGAACACTCACACAATCATACACTATGGGCAATTTGGAAATGCCAAGCAGCCCACAACTCATGTCTTTGGAGTGTGGGAGAAATCCTTCCTCTTGTTAACCACTCAGATAGATAGATAGATAGATAGATAGCCAGACAGACCGACAGACAGACAGACAGATAGATAGATAGATAGATAGATAGATAGATAGATAGAGTACTTTATTAATCTCAAAGTGAAATTATAATGTACAGCAGCAAGTTCACAAATTATTGAACAAGATACAAGCAAACAAGTTGTTGAAGTATACAGATTAAAGGTTAAATGAAAATAGAAAACACTATAAAAAGGAGGATAAAATGTATTAACCATTGTAAAACCAATAAGAATGTTATTTATAATTACATACTAATAGCCCATAACAATAACAATCATCATCATCATGATCATCATCAACACAATCTTCTTCTTCTTATTATTAATATTATTGGTGGTGTTGAGAGAATTTTTAGCTATAATACACCCTTATATCAGAATGAAGTCAGTGTGATTAGTAAGTATACATTTTTATCCATGGGCTAAATAATAAATATCTATTAATTAAATTCAATTCATTCAATTTTCAAGTTTTATTTTTATAGTATTTTTAACAGTGGTCATTGTCGCACAGAATTAAAAAAATCATGTAAGTAAATCAATATGTTACACATTTTCTGCTTCTACGTTTTTTAACTCAATATATTTTATATAAGTATAATTTAGAAAAGAAAATGGAGAAATCAGATTTTGTATCATACAATTAAATGATTAAATATAAAAAGTTGGATAATTTAAAAATAAATCAAAATATTTATAATATAGATTTTAGCCATTTTATAATAATATAAATATGAATATTCATATAAATATTTAAAACAAAATTAAATAATGTTATAAATTTAACTACAAATACAGAGTAAAAAGATGGGGTAAACATTAAGTCGTGGCCACAACATAGTATCTCATTCCCATGACTTAGAAAGTAGTAGCCAACATAGTATCTCATTCTCACACCTTAGTAAGTCATGGCCACACCATACTGTCTATTATTTATTAGATTTTTCTGGCAAATTACTGTCAAAATCTTTTTATAGCATTTTATCCTTTTAAAATAATTTTTACAATTCTAAATCTTTTTTCCCTAAATGCTTGAAATCTTTCACTTTATATATTAATTATTTTGCAAAACACTTAAAATACACACCTTTATATCCTACAGTAACTAGAGCATTCTCATAAAGTTACGTTTTTTTAAACCCTAGAAATCAATAGTATTTTTTTTTTTATCATAATAAAAATATTGAACAAACATTGAAAATATTACATGTGTATTTTAGGTAGTAAAGCCTCATCACGGTGATCCTCGTTAATCATAACGTTATCATGTCAGAGATTGAAAAACTGACCTAATGACGACACAATCGGAAGTCACGTGATTTTAACCCAGGTGACTAATATAGGTTTGGTTGACAGAAACACAGAAGCGTCTAGTCATCAAGTGTCCTGTACAAGAACTCGACCATGGGAAAAGGTGCAGGAACCTTTGAGAGGCTTTTGGGTATGTCTTATTTATTCATTATCTATAATAACCTCTGGCGGTAAATTGTAATATAGCCATGCCGTTTATTTGAAAAAGGCCCTGTCCTCTTAGCTAGCTAGCTAGCTAGCGTGGCTGTGGTCTAAGTTAACGGGCGTATTATTGGTTCGCCACCCGTTTTGTTTTCAACACGTCCCGCCTTTTTGCCACGGATTAGTCAGGACTTCACCTTGACGCGCAGTTTGAGACCTCGTAGCCAATAATTGTCTATGAAGGCTATTTCTCTAACCAATCAGAACATAGAACACGGGATTGCCTTAAAATGGATGGGGAATAAAAATAATTGGATTCAGCAGCAAACGATTTACTTATTGGGTGTTAATTTGTGACTTTAATTATTAACGATATAAAAGTTAAAACGCGATTGATATGGAGCTAAATCTTTGGTCTGGTTTGTCTCAAATTGGTAAATCAGCCTAAGTTAGCCGTATTAGCATGCTAGTTATCTAACGTTTATTATGCTAGCCTGGTACGCATTGGTATTGTACATGGCTATTCATGTTTAAATGTAGACCCAGTTATAAATGTCGCACATCAACACTTTAAGTTAAATGTTAAGTTGAGTTAACGAAAAGAGAGAATTTTGCGATTAAAGACGTAGATCATTAGCGAGCATTTTATCCCAGTCAGTCTCTAGCACAGTGATCTGGCCTTGTTTTTGTGTCTGATCACGAGAACAGAACATTAAAGAAAGTAAAAGCTCATAGTAATCGATATGAAAAATAACAGTTATGATTAAACTCTCTCTTCTCTTCCTGGATGATGAATGGAGTTGTCATGGGTTCTATTACGATTTTTCAAGGGGTTACTTGTCATTGAGTGTTAATGTGTTTTGTGTGTGTTTTCTATCATTATTATTTATGAACATATTTATTATGATTGCACTAAAGCTGCCCAGTTTGTCGTGATAAAGACTCATTAGTAAAACACCATCAATGTTGGGTGTATAGGAATAAAACATTAAGGGTTGTGCCATTATAGGAAAATTATCAACTAATATAAAAAATAAATCCCATGATAAGTGTTAAACAAAAAAACATATTTTAAACAACTTGTACATTGCTGCACAGTGACTTTGCACCTCTAGGTTCGGGGTTCGATTCCCGCCGTGTGTGTGTGGAGTAGGCCCTGTGCTTGGTGGGTTTACTCCCACAGTCCAAAGACATGCAGATTAGGCTAATTGTTGTTGTTAGTATTTTGCCCGCTCCTGTCGGGATGGTTGCCACAGTAGACCATACAGTCTGTGCACAACTTGGCACAGGTTTTAAGCCGGATGCCTTCCCAGACGCAACAGTACTATTTTATGTGCGGTTTGAACATTGGCTAGGAATTGAACCCAGACCTTCTGCATTGCAGACGAGATATCTACAACTGGTTGGATTGGCACTCCACCCACTGTGTACCTTACCTCATGCTTTAGGTCTCCTGAGATAGTACAGGATAAAGCAGTATAGATGGTGCGTGTGCGATGCAATGGATTGGCACCCTGTACTCCACCTTATATACGAAATGATTATTAAGTTTGTTTTGATTCTGTAAAAGTATTGTGTAATGAAAAAAACCCACTAGGTTCTAGGCTCTTATAGAAAAATAATCAATGACTGAATGGTGTGATGGAGTTACTGTTACAGAGCTAAAGTGGATTATTTATCTCTAAGCGTGCTACACTGAGTGTTTTATTCATTGTGTATCATCAACCTGCCTGAGTATTTATAATTGATTTGTATGTTGTGTTTATTAATTGGTTAAGGCATTAGAAAGTGTTTCTTGATCTATGAGAGAACATACTTGAGTAAAACAGTTCAGGAAAGCAGCTCTATAGTGTATTTTGTAGATTCTATATTTGTAGTGGAGATACACACACATTCCACCAGTGTCTGATTGTAGTTTGTGCCTAGTTGTGTTTGACCTTAAGCTTTGTCTCTGTCTCCATCCTCCAGAGGCCCTCCATATGTGAATCGTTTTTTTGCTCTCTCTCTCTCCTTCTTTGTTTGAACTTTATTGGCATGATTGTATTAAAGTTTTCAAAGCAAATTAAATTAATAAGTAACAGATTATCATAAACAAATTATACTGAATAAAAATACCAGATTCCCCCAGTCTTCCTCTCCCCTCAGTCTATCTGTATTTGAGTCTTTCCTTTGTATGCATCGACCTGCTGAGGGGAGAGGAAGACTGGGGGAATCTGGTATTCCTCTCCCCTCAGTCTATCTGTATTTGAGTCTTTCCTTTGTATGCATCGACCTGCTGAGAATCAGAGTAAAACCTGTAGCAGATGTTGATTTTATGTTTTGCATTGAAGTCACTTGTGTGAAATTGAACCCTGGGTATTTGAGTCATTTCAAAAGTGAACTAGTAGGAATTTAGAATTGATGCTGTAGTGTCTACATCCTGAAAGATAATCACAGTAAAAGCTAAAATACGAGGAAGTTTTATTCACAGAGCAGATATGTGATGATACGTGTTCAGATATCACTCATCATGTTTCACAGACAAAGCCACCAGTCAGCTCCTGCTGGAGACAGACTGGGAATCCATCCTGCAGATCTGCGACCTCATCCGCCAAGGAGATGCGCAGTAAGTCCTCCTCACGCCAGCACCATGTGGCTCTTGTAAATATTCATTTCAGCGATTTAAGAACGCTATTTTCATCACTCTCAGGGCGAAATATGCATTTGCTGCCATCAAGAAGAAACTCAATGACAAAAATCCACACGTGACTCTCTACGCCCTTGAGGTGAGAGCATTTATCATAGGACGCTGAATCTTAGAATGTGATCGGAAAATTCTCTTATGGTTCTGACTTTTCTTCAAATTAGGTTTTGGAGTCAGTGGTGAAGAACTGTGGCCAGACGATTCATGATGAAGTAGCGAGTAAGCAGACCATGGAGGAACTTAAGGAACTGTTCAAGGTAGCGTTTTATTACATTTTGAGGATATGTTTTCCTCTTTACTTCCCTCGGACAAGGAAAATGAGTTTGGATGCGGATGATAAAAAAGGATGCTGAGTCAGGTTGGGTGGTTGCTATAGTTACCCGAAGGTTTTTGCAAAAAGTTGTTTCTTTTCTCAAGTTAAATGGAGTCAGTTATGTAAACATGGTAAGTTTGGGAATGACTGCTGTAGGTTTGCTCGCGGCCCTCGCAAGTGCAGAACAGGTCATCGTCGTCTTATTTGTTGTTAACCGGTGGTTGGAATCTAGTAGGTTACATTGCCACCAACTGTGGGTCTCATTCTTTCTAATCTTCACGCCCTCTTAAAGCCGATTTTCCAGCCTAGCTTTCCTTAATGTCTAATGCACCCTTCCTGATCTTGTCTTGACTTGTTCTATGTCTTGAACTCTTCGTCTGCTTTACCCAGTACTTCTACACACTCTATTCTCGACATGTTTCCTCTCGGTATCACCTTTAGGTGGAGTTCTGTTAAGTTGCATCACTGCCAACTATAGATCTCTCTTCTCAGCATCCCGGTAGATTAAAGCTAACTTTGCAGTATAGAGCAGGATTTATCTTTATTCCAAAGTGCTGTTACATTTTTGATTCTGATTGGTCAGAGGTGTATTATCTTTTGTTTTACATTACTGGGATGTATACAGCAGAAACTCTGCTTGTCATTTGTTATAGCCATTACTGCCAGTCGTTCTCTCCCCTCTTCTCTTGATGCTTATAAGATAGTTACTGAGAGATCAGTCAACTGCACTGGGAATGGAGACTCCTTCAACAAACGTCTCCTGACAGAAAACTATACCATATAAATAATCAGACAGTCAGAACAGCAATCAGAAACCTGTATCATGTACAGCATTTAGCAGTGAATACTGTTTATTTATTTACCCCCCCTCTTCCCCTGGTTGCTGAATGTGGTAAATGCATGGGCTGAATTCTAACTGTTCCTAAATGATGATAAATGTTCCTGAGTGCTTTGAGATCTGGAAAAACTTCACCACTATTGTGGTGTTGGGTAAAGTCATGATCTTGTTAATGTGTATATGTTGTGTGTTCATGGGGCTGTTGCTCCTCCTGATGAGTCATGCTGCACTCCACTTCCTGGTTGTGACGTCATGTCACATGTCCTCTCGGCTGTTAAAGCTCAGGGGAGTTCCAGCAAGTGTCAGGATGAGAAATGCGCTGTAGCATTGTGTATTGTCCAAAGCTGAATGCTGGTGAAACATGACCTGAAAGGTAATGTGTTTTAAATATCTGTTTCTGTGTTGATCAGAGTGAAGAAAGACTGCACTGGAAAAGTTTTTTTTCTTTTTTTTTTCTTCTTTTTAAAAAAAAATGTTGCATAGTGTTAAATGTAGGTGGACCGGCATGTGGTGTTATTGTGTTCAGAGTTTAATTGAAATGGTGGATTGAGACTGCACTGTACAACAAGTCCAAATGCCTCAATATGCTGCACTTTAGTTGGGTTTTGACGTATCAAACTGTGGTCTGTTGCCATGTTTTTGTGGTCTTCTATGTGAACCTTAGTGCATTTTCATTATGATGGAAATGTGAGGTTTGTAGAGAACTGTGCAATATGGATAGCAATCTGGATATCTATTACTTCCATACTTGGTTGATTTCTTTGATTGCTATCTATGAATGTCTGTTTTCTATGTCTATTGAATGAAGTGAGAGTTTTCTTGTGGAGAACACTGATGCATCTCACATGTCCCTAAGCACTGAATTAAATATAAAAAACAGGTTAACCAAATATTTAGGCTCCCATCACACTTCAGCGAAGCCCGCCGTGGGAGTGGGGTCAAATTGGAAAAGTTCATACAGATTTATCAAGTTCATACTAGTTCCTAGTCATGTCTTTCAAGTTCTCAAGTCACTAATTTCACCATGCGCTCACCAGGTCTTCCTTAGCTAGTTAGTTTTTTAGTTAATTTATGCTGTAATTTGTTAGGTCAATCTGTCTTGTCTTTGCTAGCCAGCTAACTAGGCCTCTTAGTTAGCTAGTTTAGTTTTCCTGTTAGTTTATGTTGTAAATTTATGTTGCATGTAGCACCTTGGTCCTGGAGGAACGTTGTTTCGTCTCACTGTGTACTAACTGTATATGGTTGAAATGACAATAAAGCCTACTTGAACTTGAAGTCAGATGAGTTCAAACAGATTTCTGTCTGATCAGATCACAGCAGACACTTATAACATGCTTACTATGTTGTCATAGCATCTGGTGTGTCAGAATAAACCTTGTGACGCACTCTGTGCTTTTCACCAGAAAATGAAAGTGTGAGGAATTGGATGCAGTGTTTTATTTATACTAAATTCGGTGATAACCTGCTGCATGTGTACCATAATCGTGGTAGGCACCAGAAGAATGTAATATGAAGATAATACGGTAATATGGTCTTCTACAAGTGGCATGGACTTTCCATGACCATAGCACAAGTCTGAAGAGGGCATAGTGAAAACTCCATTGTCATATGAACAACGCAGTTGTAACGCTCAGATAAAACTATATTTAACCGATGTTACACTAAAAGAGAGCTCTTTATCTTTGTGTCTGAGTGCTTTAAAAACCAGTGAACAAGAATAACTAAACCAAAAGTGTATTATACAAAAAATTATACAAAAAGGTGCACCAACCAAGAAAACTAATAAAGAAAACAATATTTACAAAATATATACAATCAAAAACGGAGTGTGTGTGAATGTGTAAAATGTCCAACGTCCAGGTTATTGTATGTGTGTGCGAAGGAGATGGATCGGTAAACCACTGGGAGGCCGATGACTGAGTGTGAGAACCGTAACGAAGCAGTCCAGTCGGTAGTAATCCTGATGTGACGGAAAACCCGCAAGTAACAGTCCTCGTTCGTCTCTTTGTCAACTCCGATACTCCAACCATGAAAACAGCTCGCTGAAACTCCCTCCCCGAGTGCTTTGCCGGGCCGGCTTTTATTTCCGGGTCATGTGACCATGTGCGTCACCATCTTCCCGTGCCGACCGGCAACGTAGTCTCGCAAGAGTAGGAGCGGGAACCAATACACATTAAATGCATACATAGGCACAATAAAACCATTCGGGCATAATTAATAAAGTGCTGCAGATTTCTTTACTTTAAGCCGACTTACTCACACTATATAAAATTGCCCCTTATGTGGCAGTGCTACACAGTGACCTCTTTATGACAACTCGATCAGGAACCTTTCCCCCCCGGCGAAATAGTTGTAGTACGCCAGTGAAGTCTCTAAAAGGTGTTATTTATGCTGTTAACTGGTCAATTCCATTGTTACTACATTTTTATTAAGTTATTTCTGCGTTTTTCTTCAATCACATCCTGACCAGTTTTCTTTCTTTTTTTTTTTTTCTTTCTTGAACATGTCCAAAAAAATGTCTGCCAGTTCCACATAAAGGTAGACTGTACTACACACTTAACAGTTCTTATTGTGGTCATTCAATTTTCTGCAGACATTGTGGGAACATGGCTCAGTATGATGGGGTTGGCACTTCAGGCGGTATGAGGTGGATAACTGAATATCCTTCACATTTCCTCTCATCCTTTTTCTTTGATGTGCCTGTTTCTCTCCTGTCCTCAGAAACAAACCGAGCCGAATGTCAAGAACAAGATCCTGTACCTGATCCAGGCCTGGGCTCACGCCTTCCGCAACGAACCCAAGTACAAAGTGGTTCAAGATACTTATCAGATCATGAAGGTGGAAGGTACAAAGCTATACCTCAGCTTCCTCAAATACCAGAGACTTATAATCGAAATCAAAGCAGCACATCTGTTTTTATTTCTGTTCTCATCAGGTCATGTGTTCCCGGAGTTTAAAGAGAGCGATGCCATGTTTGCTGCAGAGAGGGTGAGCCATCCTGCTAGAAATTACCATGAATTGACGGTGTGTGTTGTGCAAATTTATATTAACGGTTTTTGTCCTTAACAGGCTCCGGACTGGGTGGACGCCGAGGAGTGCCACAGGTGCAGAGTTCAGTTCGGAGTGATGACCCGAAAGGTAAGACGTGGATAGCTTGTTGTGTTGATGATGAAGTCATTCTCTAGTGTAAAGCGTGTGTGAACAAAATCCAATTTGCTATATACAGTATATGTACAGGACATAGGAAATGACATAATAGCATCATGGGTTCTATAAAGGACACTTATGTACAATAAAACTCATTTAATTCAAACGTCCTTGCACATCATTACTGTAGGCTAACAAGCTTACTGTTTTACAGTCTCTTTGGGTTAGACAAGCAGAAGCGCCTAACATGGATTTATAGTAATTTGAAATAAGTTGCATTTCCTGTCAGGCCAGTGAATGTGGAGTATTTTATTAATTCTGTGGGGTCTAGAGATGCACGGTTGTGTGAAACATGTGCTGCGTCCGAATAATGGTTGTACCTTTCAGTTCTGACCTCTAACAAAGAAAGCCAAATAGAACTAATAATCATACTAATTACTGCTAATAACAGGACAGGTCTCATCTGCATAACTATGAGTAGCCTGATAAGTAAGTGGTGTGGGTGTTTGCTGACGTGTGGTGTTTCTCCTTCCTCAGCATCACTGCAGGGCATGTGGACAGATCTTCTGTGGCAAGTGCTCCTCCAAATACTCCACTATCCCCAAGTTCGGCATTGAGAAAGAAGTGCGAGTGTGTGAGCCCTGCTTTGAGCACCTCAATAAGTAAGTCACACACTTGTATTGCTGTCTTTTCCAGTTCTACTTATAAGGCTAAAAATCTTCAGTTTTACACACTTGTACATTTCATGTCCTTTTTTTTTTTTTTTTTTTTTCCCCTTTTGTTTTCTTTTTTTTTTTTTTGTTTATTTTTTGTGGTCTGTATTTATTCTGAGATTTACTGGTCTGTGTTTGTCTCCTGATCCCTTCTCCTCACCAGCCACCCCTCCCTCTCCCCCCCTTCCAGGAAAGCTGAAGGGAAGAGCAGCAGCAGCAGCAGCAGCAGTGGACAATCCGATCTGCCACCTGAGTACCTGACCAGCCCTCTGGCTCAGCAGTCTCAGGTAGGCGATCTCATTTGAACACTGATTTAATAAAAAAGTGGCTCATGCAACATGCATGCTGTAACCATGGCAACACTATTGTCGTTCCTACCTATTATTGATAAATTAATAACTAGTCTAGTTTGCTTTTTAACTCTGAGATCAGTTGTCTTGGCTGTAGCTTAGAAGGCAGAAATAGTTTAGTATTGCTAAATTTGGAATATTTCCATTCATGTCGTACCTCTCTTCTAGGGGTGGGCGATATAACCAAAATCTTCTATCACGGTAGAAGCAATTTTCTACCTCGATAACGATATATATCAC
>JAQQZT010000023.1:31234260-31249513 GCA_030068275.1 Clarias platycephalus | reverse complement strand
GATCTCCTGTGGCGCTCCGTAGAACACCTGGTCATAATTAGTCTCTGGCTGAAGTTGCTCCTCTGGTCGGTGAGAACGCCGTATAGCGGGTGAGAAGGATTGTTCAAGATTGTGCGTATTTTGGACAGAATCCTCCTCTTTGCCACTACATCAACAGAGTCCAGATCCAAACCAAGGACTTAGTCATACTAATTATCATATGCGAATTCTGGGCTTTTAAGGAATTATCAAGCTTTTACATTTATTAAAGCATGTAATGACCATTCTTTTTAAAATTGAATTGCTTTTTCTTTGACAGGAAACAGAATTGAAACCAGTTTGTGTTTTCTGGGACTCCAAGCTTAAAGGGGGTGCGTGGTCTACTGAAGGCTGCAAAGTAATCAAAAATACCACCAACTACTCCGTCTGCTCATGCACACACCTTAGCAGTTTTGCTGTGCTAATGGCGCTCCATGAGCTTGATGTAGGTGACTTTGTACATGAGGCAATAATAAGATATATTTTAACTTTGGGAAATCGTCAAGTTATTCAGTCATGATTAAGGATCTTAACATTGATTTAGCTCATCAGTGTTTTGCATTTCCTGTCCTTGCCATAGGATGTGTTTGAGCTTCAGCTTATCACCTGGATTGGACTCTCGTTGTCTCTAATCTGCCTGTTCATCTGCATACTGACCTTCTGGCTCATCCGCTCCATCCAAAGCACTCGCACCACCATCCACCTGCACCTCTGCATCAGCCTCTTCATCGCCGATTTAATCTTCCTCGTCGGCATCAACCAAACAGGGAACAAGGTACCTGAGCTACAACATTCTGGTCAAAATTTCATGCATTGCAATTAAAGTAAATAAGAAAAGAGTTCAAAGTAATATTCAGAATTTCCCCAGTGTATATTTCATCATGTGATTTTAAGGAGAACTTTAGAAAGGAACTTAGTAAAAAAAATTCTCTAAAGACGATGGAATCTTTTGCAAAAGCACTGCAAAAAACATTAGGGGAAGTAGTAGAAGTGAAACAGATCTGAAACAAACCATCACAACAGCGTGTATTTTTCGATACCGTCACTTCTGGATTGCAAAAGTCTTGAGCAGCACTCATTTCTTCATCTTTTGTTTCCAAAGAGACAGACTTTCAATATTTTAATGTAGTCTTGAGGAAAAATTCTTCATGCTTCCTTCCTGAAGGTCTTTTATGGCTCTCATTTTCAGTGCAGTCCCTGTAGCTGAGCAGTTTCAGATGAATGTTTTTGTTTGTTAAGCCACACTGTGACCTATGAATCATTCAAGCATAAATTTTTTAAGCATAAACCTATGAGAACAGGTGAAGATGATCCGGCTGGTGATTAGTATACTAGTGATGCTCAATGCTGAGGGGTTGGAACAGGCGAGAGGGGAAATGAGGTTGCTGCTGAGGTAGATTTTTTAAATTGTATCTTTAAGCATGTCACAGCAAAACATTTATTTCTTTCATTTAATCTACATTATTTAATTTCATTACATATGAAAAAATAAGATGACTCAGGACTTTTGCTCAGTACTACATCTTTATTTCTATAAAGCTACTTTTTATAATGTCCATTCTTTCAAGCACTTCATAAATAAAATTTCATTGAATTGAATTTTTTGGATTACACTTAAAAAAACATGCTTAAATGTAGAAGTGGGGAAAAAAAGATAGATCCCATAAATCAAAAGAACCACCCATTAACATGCACGTCATAGAGAGACCCGGAGACTGACAGGAGATAGGAAATACATTAGCGTTTTCTGGTTAAACAAATGGGTTCCAGGAGACACAAGTTGTTTGTATATTCATCTGGATACAGAATATAGGAAGTGTTACCATAGAATCAGGAAGCACAATGACGTAGTTGTTTTATGGGCATAGAGGCATGGGAGCATTCACATGATATTACAAAACCTTACAGTATGTGTGTGCGTATGTGTGTGTCCTGCAATGGTGATGTGTGTTACCCTGCTCCAGGCCACCCACGGCCCTGTATAGTGTAGGATAAGCGCTATAGAAAATAAATGAATGAATGTTGTAAATTTCTGAGCTCATATAATTTAGATTTTGTTGTTGTTGTTAACATCTCAAGATAAGGTAATACATTTTTGGATATAAATGAATAAACATCTGATGTCAAAATACTTTAAAAGTCTTTTCATTTTAACTGTAGGCATGAAAGAAGTCATGCTGTCATGTTACAGATGTAGAGATAGAAATATAATATACAGACAATATATACATATCATTGCTCAGTACCCCTGATAGTCACATTGGCATGAACAGAAAAGTTAATTTTTTTTAATGTTTTTCTTTAAATTCCATAACGCTGAAAAGACCCAAGCATGTTAATCAATTTTACTGTTACAACTTAGTACACATTGTGCTCAGCCTAGATGCTGTGTAATTTAATTTATGAGATCAATCCATTTGGTGCAGCACAAACCCCATTACAAAGTGTTCCTTCAGAATTAGATTCCCCAAGTAATTGGATTCCTCTAAACATAATCTCTTCAGTAAGTGAAATATTTCTCTGAGTGTTTCCCCTCCTTTCCAAAACTCCAGGTGGGATGTTCAGTGGTGGCGGGTCTGCTGCACTTCTTCTTCCTCGCGGTGTTCTGCTGGATGTGTCTGGAAGGCGTGCAGCTTTTCCGCATGGTGGTGCTGGTCTTCAACACCACTCTAAAACGTGCATATCTAATGGCCGCGGGTTATGGAATCCCCGCTCTGATTGTTATCATATCAGCCAGCATCAATTATGAAGGATATGGAACTCCACGCTAGTGAGTTTAAAATACATGTTCTATTCCTGGTTTTGACCAATCTCTATGTACCACATCTGTATTGTATGTGTTTGTGTGTATATGTATAAGTACCTCAGACATGAAGCATAAATTTGTCAGACATTATTCCAGCCATCTCTTCCTAACCAAATTAACTCCAATGGGTTATCTGCCCTCTTCCACATACTTTAGCTCACAGATGCTCTTGATTGGCTAGTGATGCTATGATTAACAAGGAATAGAGTGTGTGCCCCTCCCACCCAAAGAGCAGAGCTAATTTATATGTTGTAAAGGGACAACACTCTTCTGTCAAAGAGAATTGGACAAATGATCAAAAGGTCCCAGGTGAAACCCTTTTTTTGCTGACATTGGGCCCTTAAGAAAGTCCCTTATACCTCAACTGCTCAGATGTATAATGAGATAGAATGTAATTCGCTCTGGATAAGGTCGTCCACCAAAGGCGGTGAATGTAAATCTTCTGTTGCACTACACGGGAGCACATATTTATTTATTTCTGACAGGAAACACTTAAAACCTTGGTAATGTGTACTATAAACGCAAATTTAAAATAAAGATAAAAAGACTTTGTCACTGTAGTAATACAAAGAATTTTTTTTAAAAACATACGGTATTGAGTATACAGTTTAAAGTATTTACAATATACAGTACCCCCTACCATTATAATCAAATAAATATGTTGGGATGAGCTAGACTTTTTGGAAAGTCTTAGCACAACTGTTCTTACTTTTAAGTTTTATTCAGCTTTCTTATGTGGTTTTGTGGTACTTCTGGTGAAATAATGGAAACTCTGCCACTATTATTATTACTCTGAGACTCTGTGGTCACCATGGCAACATGTAACCACCATGTCCTGTGTAAAAGCAGTCCCATCTCGTCTCCGTGTTATATAGCATGTTATACAGGCATGTAAATAGTTGTAGGTTGCCCTAGCAACTGTCTTTAGATTACCAATATTAATGTTTGAACAGGTTTTTGTTCTTGATTTTTACAGGGGAATTCTTGTCTGTGGGAATCACACTTACATACAGATGTAGTAGACATTATTTTGAGGATGTCTTTAATAAAATTGAAAGTCACTGACAAACTGTTGTTTTTGTGTTGCATCGTTGCGCAGCTGCTGGCTCAATCTGGAAAAGGGGTTCATCTGGAGCTTCTTCGGCCCTGTTTGTGTCATAATTGTTGTAAGTACTAAAAAACATGTTAGTTGATCCTGGTGTGAAATGTATTTTTTAAAAATAATAATAAATTTAAGTTTAAAAATATTTTATTAGTTTTTGTTACCTCAGTAAAATCTCGTTATTGTTGTGTCTGTCTTTGCCAGGTCAATGCGATCTTCTTTTTGATAACTGTGTCGAAGCTGGCAGAGAAATTCAACTCCCTCAACCCTGACCTAAGCAGCCTGAAAAAAATCAAGTACGGATTTTCCACATTAACCTAGATTGTTTAAATATAGTGACATTTAGCAAAAAAAAATCATAAGAAATAAACGTGCATGTGTAAGCATGTATTTAACTGAATAGTCAGCAATTTGAATTTAATTCTCTTATTTTTAAAGTGTGACCTCCCTTTTGACAAGATTTGTGCCTAAACTGTGTACTACTCTTGCTCTTTGTCTCCCCCTACAGGACATTCACCATCACTGCCGTTGCTCAGCTGTGTGTTCTCGGAACCATGTGGATCTTCGGGTGTTTTCAGTTTGATAAAGGAACACTGGTCATGTCCTATATCTTCACAGTCCTTAACAGCCTGCAGGGGGTGCTAGTGTTCATCATGCACTGTCTGCTTTCCAAACAGGTCTGTTTACTTCAGTTAACGTCACTGAAATACAGACGTTAGAACTGGAGACGCTATTAAAATACAGACGGTATAAAATAAAATAAAAAAGTCAATTAACTGTAAAGGATTCAAATAATGTGATTCACATCTGAATGCGCCATGTTTTAGAAATGTTCAATACAACTTTTTTTTTTTTTTTTTTGGAATTCCAGATGTTTAACTTTTTTACAAGTTTCTATTGTTTCTACAATATTTACTATTCTTTACATCCAGCTGCCTCACAAATCCTTGTCTTTTTCTGTGATTAGGTGAGAGATGAGTACATCCGATTCCTGACCTGTGTGACTATACTGCAGAAGATGTCGTACTCTGAATTCAGCACAAACCAGTCCAGCAAATCTCAGGTACACTCCGTTTTAAAGTCAGCCTTATATAGATTTATACTGAATTTTTCATGGAGTCTCATGGGGAGATAGAAATAAAGAACATTCTATTGTAGACCTAGAAAAAACGCCAATTCAGTCCCATTTGGATCATTTTTGGAATACATTAATAGAATAAATATTACACTTTTGTAACTTTTAGAACAAAGCAGTTCATTTTAATGAAATGCCAAACATTAGTATTTTCCTCAAAGCCAAAACTGATATACCTACTGTTATGAAATATTTAAAGATAGTCTCTCAGCGCTTAAATAATTTTTAACTAGTTATCGATTGTAAAGTTTGGCAGCGTTATTGATCGATGTGAAACTGGAGTATTAGATAATAAGTAGGAAGAGGGCAATCTCTCAGCACAGAAAACACTGTTTTAGACGGTGCAGGTCAAGAAACCCATCAGCCATGACTGAGATGGCATGAATGAGAAAGTATCTGTTCTAGTCTAAGCAGTAAATTCTGTCTCTGACTTTCTGGTTCCACAGATGTCCAAAAGCGTTAATGACAGAAAAGAGTCGCGGATCTGAAGGACACATACTTCAATAGCGCAATGACCGTGTCTGCATCCTTGCTGTTTTTTGTTTGTTTGTTTGTTTTTTGTGATTATGTTCACATTCAGCATAAGCTCATCTGGTGAATTAGCTGCTTTCTGATACTGTTGTTGTTCTTGTTGTTCTCGATGATATTGTTTTGTAACAGTCAAGACCTTGTACATAAAAATCCAAGATAAGTCTAATTAATCCCAGGCTCAATTACGAGTGAAAATCCAGAAACAATAATCTGCTAAGTCAAAGTCCTGCTCTGGTTCAAGCTTCATTGCCAAAGTGCGGGAAAAAAAGCACACCTGAACACTTATCACTTATTTATAGAGTCTGCAAGTTTTTAAAAACTATTTTTAAACAACACTTTACACACATTTATCAAACACATTATTACCTGAGCAGCTGTACTTTCGTAGGAAACACATCTAAAAACAATTCAAAGCAATCATGTCTTTATACCTTTCTAGAATTTGTGTTCCTTAATTATTTTTGTTTTCTCATCAGTTCCACAAGTGGGCCTCAAAAGACCCATCCTTGCCAGAAGTGGCCCACATCCAGTTGCTATCTGGGTTACCACTCATAATTAATATTTATATTTAAGTCCAAATGTTTTATTTGTCAATGACTACAATGTTTTATTAATTAAAGAACTACACATTATATTTTTCCTCTATTCATCCATGGCAATAAGTTTAGTTAGTATGGCAGTTAAAAATAAAAGTTAATAAGACAAAATATATATACAGAACATTACCAAGAAGTAATAATAACCTGCCACTGACACTGGAGACTCATTCCAAAAAAAGGTTAAATACAAGTCTCCTCATACTGTTAAAATATCACCATATCAACAAATCTATATTTAAAAGTACGTTATATGGATCAACCACAAAACCTGTAAATTGTTTCTATAGCAATTAGGGGCAGCCCTAGAGATTCTGTTCCCCTTGAGTGCCAAATCTACTGGGCCGTCAACATTGAGAAAGCCAACCTTTTTTTAATTGCCATAATATTTTTAAGGGCCCCCTGACACTGGAATCTCCCATACACGGTAAAATTCTCAGTGTTGATTGAACACATCATATGAGTCCAACTGGCCCTTAATAAAGACTGTAGGGTGTTCAATTAACACTGGGAATTTGCTGTGTAACCATAACCCCGATCCCACCCCCCACCCCTGACAGGAACTCCTGACAGCTACAGTAATGTAATAGGGTGCTTTGTATCTTCTGACCGATAAGAATAGAGAATTCGATGAGACTGTAATGTGATACAGGATAAAGGTGAAATATTTCTATACAGACCGTGTACATGACAAGTTATAATAAATCACTGTCAGCAACAAAGTGCGCGATCACAGATACGTGCCTGAGTGTGTCTGCAGAAAGGACTGGGATGGAATATAATTAAAACAAAAGAAATGTCTTTATACCTGGATGTATTTTTATATGATGTGCACAATTGGAATTTTTTTAATAGATTTATTGTAATATTTAATTTTGATCTTTAATTATTGAAAGCTACTTTTTGTATTGCAATATTGTTAAAATCATTCTAACAGTTGTATTTCTGAACTATGAAACAAATCTGTGCCTTTTTTTCAAGGAATTACTGTATTTTATATTGTCATTAAAATATTCAGTCTAAACGTGTATTGTAATGTAAATGACAATATGATGTTATGGTGCTTTAAGATATGCTGGTGTTTATGGCTCAATTTACTGTGTGAGGATTGAAATGTCTGCTGACTGGAGATCCTGATGTAATATGTATGTATACAAGATATGTTTATAGCTGAATTCTGTCAGGTACATTTTGGGGCAGTCTGCCCGAAAATAAAAATAAAAAATGCACTTTTTTTTAAATAAATGCACAAATGTTAACATGCTGACTGAAAATCCAGACACATAATGTTTTTACCCTATTCATATGAAAGGATGGATGTTGGATAACTCATGCTTCCTCTAAGATATGGAACACTATTGCATCTTTTATGAACAGTTAAACATTTCTCAACACTTTTTGTCAAGTTCCCTTTTTCATATTTTTTCACTAGAAATTATGGCTTTAAAGATTTATACTCCAATATGGTTAAAAAAGGTAACTTATTTATTTAAGGTTTCACCGTGTTTGCAGTTAAAAGTCTCTCCTATACATTTATATAATATTTCTTTTGAGACCCAAAAATATATCCTTCTATATACAGTACTGTATATATAAAAATGTATTTCTTTTCTTGTATGATTTCACAAAACTTTTTACCTTGAGTGACTCGTATACTTTTGGGACGTTTAAACTACACTTTAAAACAAAAACCTACCTTTATCCTCTCTGTTTCTAACCAATATTGCTCTTATTACAGTAATGGCTATTTTGATTTGATGTTTACAATGGCACTGACCCTAATTTACTCAAATCTGTGCTAGCGCATAAGACCAACACATCAGCATATATAGCATGCATGTATCTACAGTATATCAATCATGAGAATGTTATAAACATGCATAATATATAATCGATTAATAAAAGTTAAAACTTTAAAACGTATTATAAAATAAGTACACCCTATAACCCAGTAACATTCCAACAATCCAGTAGATCCTTCTTCCTTTAGTAATAGCTTGAAGTAAACACTTTCTGTGGGTTCTCAGGTCAATTTGGAGAAGTTTCCCATTTGGCCACTCCACTTTATACAATTGCTTCTGTTCACTGATGTTTTAAATTCTTTGTTTATGCACAGCTCTCTTAAGACCCGACCACAGTGTCTCAACAGAGTTGAGGTCTGGTTGAGGAAGCACATTTTTTCTACTTTGGCAATTCAGATTTCAATTTGCTGGTGTTATTGGGATGCATGATCCAATTTGAGCCCAGCTTGATCTGCTGGACAGATGACCTCACATATTCACAAGAATATTCTAGTATAAAGTGTTTGAAGTTTCCCAGGTCTCTGGGCAAGTTCAAATCATCACCATGTTTGACAGACATGATAAGTTTGTATATTAGCTAGTGCTGTCAATAAGCATCAGTATTATGTTAACTCATGTAATTAATCTAGAAATCTTAATGCGTTACTATTTTTTTTAACACAAATTAATTATATGAGCAAGTTTGACCCTAGTGGCTTCCTAAAAACGCAGCACAGAGCGCAGTTACCCGGCTGTGAGTGATAATGGCATGTTTAATGTAGATGATAAGATGACTGAGGTAGCATCACCAGTTTATTATAAAACTTTTCCAGATAGAAGTTTAAAAAAAAAACAAAGTTGTGTGCTTGTTCTACCTATTTTTACAAGAATGCATTAAATGTTAGACACCGGAAAAGGCTATGAAAGTGAGGCAGTTTGGCAGAAGCTACTTTTATTGCACTTACTGTACTGGTGACCACCAGACAGGCCTGGACTGACCATAGGGCATACGGCCCGCCAGGCCGACGCATGTTTTTGGGCTGGGGCTGTCAGTCACAATTAAAAAAAATTTAAAAAGTTTATTAGGCCAATTTATTTATTACCGCAACGGTAGAGTATCTGAGACACGAATCGCGGCCCATTGGTTGACTGTCTTAAAGGACATTGAGCTAGTCCAATGAAATCTCAGTCCACGCCCTGCCTCCCTCCAGGCCAGCCATCATCTCCCCTTGAGGAGTTGTTTGAAACAAAACAGTGAGCGCATATATCCTTTGATGTGTCATATGCCTCAGCATATTGTTTAAATAATCATGGTGGGCCGCTATGAGCAAAAATGCCAGGGCCGTTTTTTGGTCCCAGTCCAGCCCTGCCACCAGACATCAGCAAGTAACCATATTTACTTCGGTGTGACACCACATCATACCCACGTCAAGTCAGAACTGCACTCATTCACTCTGAGCGTGTCAAAAACAGAAGAAAGACATTTAGCCAAAGTGTGTGTTAGCCAATTGCGCTAGTCAAGTTGAAAAGGAGTACATACATGGTTTACCATTCGAGAGATTTTAATTTAAGATTTGTTAATTTGTTTCCTCTTACCAGTTTCCCATGCATTTCTTTTCAACCATTGCACATTTTTAATACAAGTAAATCTAAGTATTTTTAAATTGTGATTAATTATGTGTCATTTAAGTTTGACAAAATATGCAAAAAGAAAATCAGGAATGAGCAAATATTTTTTTGTTTTTTTTATGAAACTTTTTCATGACAAAGGCATGTCCTATATTGTTTTAGAGAGAATGTTTTTTTTCCTAGCCACACTTTCATAAAAGCCATACTTTTTAATTTTTTTCTTACTTTTTTTTTTTTGTGTGTTTCCATGAACAAGAGATGTGAAGGTCACATGGTGTGGCGTTAGGTTTGTCTTTACGTCTATGGGTGTTACAGTCTGACCTTGAACTGGTTTTGCTCCTCGTAACTGTCTTAAAGGGTTTTTTTTTATTTGTAAACAATATTTTTCATCTCAGATTAATCCAATTCATAGACAGTTAGCGGTTACGCATTATTTTATGGCTTAAGATAATTTAACTGATGAATTACATAAGGATTCACCCACATACAACTGTCATGAAATCTGGCTACAGTAAATCTAGCTATGGGGACCAAAACTGTTTCTTGTACCTGGCTGAAACATGTTTATTTCTGTTATAAGGTTGGACATTTTAACATGGCATTCTATGGGGATTGACACACTTTCGGAGCCAGTCCCAAGCAGACACTTGAGGAATTGCATGTTTCGGCACTTCCATATTGTCGCCTATGCCACGGGTTGGCTCATGGTTAATCAATGGGCTCAATTAAAACACTGAGACATCAAATGAATTACTTGTATAAAGGCAGCACTTAACTGGTTTAGTAACAGGTTTGACCTTTTGAGGATATGACTTCCTTACGTAAACACAACTGCTAAATCTAGACAACTGATAATACTGCAAATATCTGATTCCTCATAAATTGTCAAATAGCGTCTTTATCTCAAACAGCAAATGCAATCCAATTTGGACACTGCTGAGAATATTAATGTGAAGACAGCTTGTTAGGCTCTCTCTCTCTCTCCCTCTCTGACCGTTAAATGCAAGCTGGGTTGTGAAATATGGAACACTGTTACAAACTGATAGCTTGCTGCAAACAAAAGTGTCAGATTTTACTGACTTGATTTTATTAAATACACTGGGGGGGTGGAATCCAATGATAATTGGATATAATAATGATAGATGTTTACTTCTTTCTCTTAATGACAACACCAGACTATTTTCATCTCTGGCATCATTCAAGTGCTGCATGCAAAAAATCTGAACAATCTGACTTTTAGTTCCCAGGAATGCAACCTGTGAATTCACAGAGGATTCGATAGCAGATGATCCGAGTCAGGTGTGATAGAGCTGGCAAAACATCTCATTTCACAGTGCAGTGAAGTGTGACAAAAAAAAATGGCTTGGAACAGCACTTATCTGTAGGCGCTCAGTGAATCATCTGCAGTCGTAGCAGAATTAATAACAATAATGTTCTCTTGGCATTATAAGTGCACAAACTTGGAACCAGGGTGACCAAAAATTTTTAACCTTCTGGCCACCGGCTCTGTGGAATTTGATCATATCTTATAGTCTGACATCCATCTTAGATATCCATCTTGTAATTTTACCAGCCTGTAAAGCCTTTTAGTGGGCACTGAAATCACGGTCACGTGGATGCGTGGGTGCAGTGAACACAGGTGCACTTTTATTCACACAGACATAAGCATTTTCACACACACACATTTGCCTTTATTGTCTTTGTGTGCTTGGTGAAGGGGGTGAGGGCAGAGTGCAGAATACAGGGTGCAGCCATTCATTGTCTTCACAAGATTAAAAAAGTCAGCAAGAAAAATATATATTTTTTTATCTTCTGGTATTTGGTGATTTCAAGACTGTCCGAGGAATACCGTGCACGAGGTTGGAATACAGCCAGGACAGGATGCCTACTCAGGCCACTACACACATACTAACTGGCACATTCATTCACCGCTCATAGCAGTTTCACACCGCCAATCCATCTATCACTCTGTTTTTAACAAGTTTGGAAGAAACCAACCAGGAACAAAAGTGCCGACAGTAACCTAACTACAGAATCAAACCTCGCATACTGAAACTGTAAGTGCTCAATCATTGTTCCTTTGCTCAATAAGACCTCCATTCATTTTTTACGAGTTGGCTAAGTCCCATTAAAAGCTTTAAACTGGGATGTAAAACAGCAGGGTCAGACTGAGACTGATAAAAATAGAGACTGGAGAATCAAGCCATGACTGGGACTGTCAGTTTTTTTATAAGGCAAATGTAATACCCATAGCTGCAGAGTCTAATACAAATCCAAGTTTATTAACATCCATGTCGAGTTTAGAGATACTTAGCTCTGTTTTTTCTTTCCTCTTTTTTTAAATATGTAAATTAATTTGTATACTGAAATTTAATCTCGTTGTATTACATAATGTTTGCCAGCATGGCAGCTTGCTATTGGAGCAGTAAAATCTGACTATCGAGTTTGTAGGAATTTTGGAGTTTGGAGTCACATTTTGCATGTGGAAATGTTCTTTCTGACACTATCAAACATAACACTGATTTCTTCTGTTGATTATTTATGGTTGCAACTTCACCACCAATGAGCAATCACATTTATTTATGATACAGTGGACCCTTGGATTACGAGCATAATTCGTTCCGGAAGCGGACTCATATTCCAAAATACTCATAAACCGAATTTTTCCATAAGAAATCATGGAAACCCAAATTATTCGTTCCACAGCCCAAAAAAATAAATACATAAAAATAATCAACCCAAAATATTAAGTAAAAATTAAACTAATTAACCTGCACTTTACCTATACACAGCAGGCGCTGTGTGTGTGTGTGTGTGTGTTAAGCTAAAGTAAGGAACCCCTCTCCCCCTTCTCATCTTACACAGTTAGCCTTCCTCCACTCTTTTCACACACACACGCGCGAACACAACGGAAACACCGTTTTATTGGAAAAATAAACAAGAACTCTCTTATGACACTCGATTGATCGACACACTAATGGAATCACTGCCGTAAAGTAAAAATAAAACTAATGAACCTGCACTTTACCTTTGAAAAGAATCGCGACAGAGCAGTGTTTCTGTGTAGAGCAGAGAGAAAGAGTGTGTGTGTCTCTGTGTCTGTGAAGGCGAAAGTAGGAGGGGTCTGTGTGTGTGTGTGTGTGTGTGTGTGTGGCACGGTGTCCAATGACGCGCGCACACACAGACACAAAGACCAGGCTGATACAGAGTGAGAAAATAGATTTTTAACCTCTCTAAAGAGACTTGCTTTTGCTTTACACGCGCGCTGTACACACACAATAAAATGTTTTACGCACACACACGTGGTCACAGTGTTATAGTAAACAGTACACACACAATTCCGCAGCGCACGAGAGAGAAAAACCGTTGGCTCAGTTGTGATCACGTGACACTCGGCATCAAAACAAGAAGCGCATGCGTGATACATGATACTCAGTACTCGTGAACCAAGACTTGTTCGTTTTCCAAGTCAAAATTTGTTAAAAATCTTTACTCGTCTTGCGGAACACTAGGCATAATCCTAGGTTTCACTGTAATGCCTTGGACTGTTTTTTAACCCAATTCCAGACATTTTAACATTTTCATTGCTTAATTTGACTTTATTGAATGGCACTTTGTTGGTTGGCCAGGCAATGTAGATTTGTTCTTTGATTTTACACACATTGGCCATCATGATTGAACAATTAAAAATCAAGGGTGTCACGAGGGCAGAGGAGGTCGGGCAGGCTGAGAGGACCCAAAAGCAGACACACCACACAGGAATGATAGTCTTAAAAACTTTAATCATGAAAGTGCAGGAGAAAGGATGAGCAGTGCTTGGTGTCACTTGCTATACACCTGTATAGTAAAACACGGGACTGTAATGGGCGTGGAGGCTAGGTGCAAATCTGAGTTAAAGTTCTGATGTTTTAATGCAGCGAGATCCAACAGTAAACCTTGATGTGAGCGGTCGCCGCTGAGTGCCGTTATGCAATGGAAAAAAAAACAAAAGGTGATTCAAATAAACACGGGTCCGTGATAGTGAAGAGCAGAGTCCGTTCACCTGTTGATGTCTTAAAGTGTGTGGAATCCGGAAGTGACAAACTATAGCGAAGTCGAGGGGCGAAGCGTGAGTCGTGTGTCCATGAAAGCAATCAATACCAGGTCAAACAAATCCGAAACGGCGAACGATAAGCAAAATCATTTAAACTAAATACTTGGTCGAGGTACACATGAATCATAGAAAATAAACGCAAGAAAACTGGGCTGTGGAGCATGCAATAATCCGGCAGCGACATGAAAACATGACAGCGTGGGAACAACAACAAAAAAATAATAACAGGGGTTCGTGACAAAGAGTCTGTGCTGGATGACTTTACCCAGGCTACCAATATCTACTGAGGTTTATTGCAGTAGAAAGCACAGGAATCCAAGCTATAGAATCTGAGCTCAGCAAAAGAGAGACAGAATACAGTAGGTTTGTGACTCACGCATCTGAGATGTGAGGTTTTATAACTGCTGGTCAAATTTAACTCATTCAATGGCAAGCTGACTTAGAGCCAGGATGCGCATTGTTCCTCCTCTCGATTTCTTATCAGTATACTTGATTGCAATATATGTGTTGATAGGGATTTAGATGTTGACCACTTAGCATCCTAAATACTTTTATTGATATAAATTGGAATTGCATCATGATTTTTTTTTTCTTTGTCCTGCTTAAATTATTAAGAAGAGAATTGAAAAGCTTTGCAGTGTTTTGCAGAATTGAAAAGCTTTGCAGTGTTTTGAATCTCTTGAGGAAGCCAACTGATTGCTCATTACACCACACTATTACACCAAGCTAATTGTTTCCAATGTGCTGCATTTCAAAACTTCAATTAAAAAATATTTTCTTAGATAAAACAATTTGCTGTCTAATAAAATCATTAGTGCAGAGATAAATGGCTTTGACATAGTATGTATAGTTCAGGGCTACGTCCTGCTAAAAATAATTAAGGTTTTCTTTAAATTGAAAGGAGTAGCCTCAAAGTGTGGCTTGGTAAAGACAAGCAGGGTGTGAGATGGAGTCGAGAAATGTAGGTAGAAAGAGGAGGGAGAGAAGAAGGGAGGGAGGGAAGGAGAGACAAAGAAGAAACGTGGACAGTGAACAGAAATGAAATGACAAAAAGAAGATGGGCATAGACAGAGAGAGAGAGAGAGAGACTATAGCCTGGAGCATTACAGAGGGATGAGGCGCGGCTGCAAAACAGGGGGAAGCGAATCTGAGAACCTTACCCAAGCACCTACGGTGAGTGAAGAACCTCGACTCCTGTAATGATCTTTTTCTGTTGCGATATGTTTGCAATTAAGATGCTTAACATGCATTAAAAATAACTACATACGATAACAAACTTCCAATAATTTTATCTTCTCATAATAACAGGACAACATAAATGGTTTATCATAATGCCCTGCTCTGAATGCATGTTTCTGTTTAACTGAACAAGGAGGACCCTCAGTATACAGAACATGTGTCTCGTCTCCATACTGATCAGTTTTGTTTTCATTTTCAAAAATCAGGTCACCATCATAATTTGTTGTCTGGGTAGCCCGAGTGTAAATACAGTGGAACCTCGGATTACGAGTAACACGGTTTACGAGTGTTCCGCAAGACGAGCAAAGATTTTTAATAAATTT
>JAQQZT010000023.1:31195254-31206603 GCA_030068275.1 Clarias platycephalus | reverse complement strand
TGTGTGTGTGTGTGTGTGTGTGTGTGTGTGTGTGTGTGTGTGTGTGTGTGTGTGTGTGTGTGTGTGTGTGAGTGAAATTCAAATAAGAGAGGAGAAAGGTTTACTGTTTAAGATGAGAAGGGGGAGGCTGATTCCTCCTCTTACTTCACACACATACACAAACACACACACACATATACACACACAGCACCTGCGCGCATAAACGGAAACACTTATCTGTCAGGATTTATTTTTACTTTTTTTAAATGTAAAGAGAAGGTTAATTTGTTTTATTTTTACTTTACATTTTGTATTAATTATTTTTATGTATTTATTTTCTGCTTCCGGAACAAATTATGCTCGTAATCCAAGGTTCCACTGTACTTCTTCGAGTCATAAATTCATGTTTTTTTTATTCAAACAACATGTGCCTCCTATATCAATGACTGTGTGTGTCCTTTATTTGTAACTGTACTTAAGCTTGGTCACTGCTAAGAGTCACCCTCTGGTTTTTGCAACATTTCACTTTGACCTATACCTAGTCTGTGCAATACTTAAGTCCTGGAGTGTGCTTTCATAACTTCACATGGGGAATATTTTGAAATCCTAAGAAAATTGTTGCTTAATCTAATCTAAAGTCATCAGATGAGTTCTTTACTCAAGTTACACAATCCTGCCCAAACTAATAACTGTAGTCATAGTACTAGTAGTAAAAGTAATATAGTAAGTAAAATAGTAGCACTAAATGTGGAAAAAAGGATTAATAAGTAGTTGTAATATTAGTCAAAGAAAGGGTAGTAGCAACACTAGTATTTGTAGAAATAATAGTACTGAAGGTAGTAACAAAAATAACAGAGTATTAGTAGTACTAAAAATAGTGGTAGTTGTAGAATACTGGTAATAATCTTAGTAATAATAGTAGTAGACACAGTAATAGTATTTATAGAACAAAAATTAACTAGTGCTTTAATTATATGGTAGTAGTGGTGGTATTAGTAATAATGTTTATGTTAATGTTTAATAACCAGTTTAATGTGCAGTCGGTCACACTGCTTGATGTTCTTGCGTTCCTCCAGGTGGTGCAGTACATCGGTGAGATCTGCCGCTACCTGCTGTCTCAGCCTGTGCGCCCATCAGAGCGTGGGCACCGCGTGCGCCTGGCTGTGGGTAACGGGCTCCGCCCCAGTGTGTGGGAGGCCTTCACTCAGCGCTTCGGCATTAAACAGATCGGCGAGTTCTACGGAGCCACCGAGTGTAACTGCAGCATCGCCAACATGGACGGCAAGGTCAGGGTCTGGAGTGACTCAATTTGACTCTGCGGTCCAAGCTGCTATTTTAAGCATTCAGGGTTTTTTTTGTGTGTAAATTAAGTTAATTAATTAGTAAACATTAAATTAAGAAATTAATTTTTAAATAGGTAAGTTGGTAAACATTATACAATGCAGTCACAGTGTTATTTATAAAAATCACAAAATCAGAGCCATAGATTCCAGCACTTGTGGCACATGTGATCAGTGTTGCCAGATCCACATGTTTAATTTTTTGTTGTTGTAGATTGTTTTTAATTTGTTTATTTGAAAAATATTTTTGCTTACATTAAATTAATGACTTTCAAGCTAAATAATAAACCCTGAACGCATAGCGTTTTATTGTAAATATTGTATTATTAGTATCTTAGTTATTTTCAATGCATTTGAAATAGAAATAGACTATTAATCTATGAATATACCTTTTGTGTGTCAGAAAACTGGCCCAGTCATTCTCCTATCTTTACGATATATGATTTGTTCCTTTGTAAATACTACGTACAATGAAGAGGGTTAATATCAACTTGGCAACCTTGTGTGCATTCATTAACAATGGGATGACTTTAGGTGCTTTATTCGTGCTTTACTCTTGTCTGCAGGTGGGCTCGTGTGGCTTTAACAGCATGATTCTGCCGAACGTCTACCCCATCCGTCTAGTGAAGGTGAACGAGGAGACCATGGAGCTGGTGAGGAATAAGCATGGACTTTGTGTTCCATGTCAGCCAGGTGAGTTCTCCATACTGTGGAAGTCTGTAGATGTAATCTCATTATCACTGCACACCAAGTCGATTTTACATACTTATATTAATGCCTTAAATGCTTTACTCACTAGAGGGCGCACCAGAGCTGAAACAATGTGATGTCTGTAGGTTGGCATATCAACCTATATATTATATAATATAGATAAATTAAAAATGTCTCTGCTCTATAAGCTTGTTTGCAACACTTTCTACATTTGTTGGCGTTTTAATAATTAGTTATATTGTTTATATAATACACCTTTATTTCTAAGGTTTTTATGAAGTTTAAATACAGGAAACATTAAACACATAACATTTAAGATCCATTCTTTGATTTGAATATAAATTATTAAATAAAATAATGAATAAATAAGATGGGAGTATTAAGGAAGCATGTGTAATCACCTGAAATTGCATGAAACTTATCAATTGAGTTTAAACATATTTCATTAATACATGTAGAACATAAACATTTGTTTTTTAGATGTCATATTGTGTATAGTGCTTATCACACTATCAGAAATATAGTGTACATTCATGTGTAGAAACAGCCTGGACCCATCTTGAATAGCAAGCATTATACTGTACTGCTGGTCTAAAATGGTTCAATACGTGCCTTGTCTGTTTTCCAAACCATGTTATTCAGTTCATCAGTTAACCGTCTTTTTCCCCGTTTCATTCTCAGGAGAACCCGGGCTGCTGGTGGGCAAAATAAACCAGAAAGACCCTCTGCGCCGCTTTGACGGCTACGCCAACCAGGAGGCCACTAAGAAGAAGATCGTCCATGATGTTTTTAAGAAAAATGACTCCGCCTACCTGTCAGGTAAATCACTTTTTAACTAAAGATTATCACAGTATTGTTGTGGGACCTGATTTAGTTTTTTCAATCTTCGATGTGCTTCATTGTACAACAGTTAGTTCTGGGTCTGTATGTTGGTTGGTCAAGCAGTATTCCAGGAGTTTATATTTCCTATAAAGCGCTGGAATGTATTTGTGTCTGTGTATATCACTTCCTAGTCCCACTATAGCTACCAAAGTGCAGTTAGCAACAGCATAAAATAAAATAATATAATAAGCAGTACTTTTTCAGGAATTAAATTTGTGATAACTTAAAATATGTACGCTTGTCAGATTAAGATGAAAAGAAAGAAAGGTCGCCAGTTTTACTGAAAGGACCTTCAACAGTCAGTGTGAGCTAGCTACTGTAGCTGACAGGCTATGAATGGGGGTTTGTTTCCTTTTTTTACACCCTTGATACAACACTTGAATACATTACTTATCTGCTTTTATAGTTATTCTGACCTGAAAGGAAAGCATTGCACCTTGTTACATTATTGAATACATTATTACATCAGGTGATGTTCTGGTGATGGATGAACTCGGCTACATGTACTTCCGGGACCGCAGCGGGGACACTTTTCGCTGGAAGGGTGAAAACGTCTCCACTACTGAAGTGGAAGGAACTCTGAGCAGCCTGCTGGGCCAGACAGATGTGGCAGTGTACGGAGTCGCCGTGCCAGGTGAGGGCGTTGTTTCAGGGACGAATTAAAAATGGATTCTAGTAGTGATATACTGTATGTTTGTACATAATTTCATAGTCAAGTAGATTCAGTCACTATGTCCACTCATTAATATGTGAAGTCAGCTCTGACCTGTGAAGGGATTTACTTTAGTGATGTGTAAATTACAGGAGTGGAGGGGAAAGCGGGAATGGCTGCTATCGCTGACTCCGCAGGGAGCTTCAACTGTGAATCGTTTCTCAGAGAAGTCCAGAAGGTGTTGCCTCCGTACGCTCGGCCAGTTTTCCTCCGCATCTCTCCACAAGTTGACACTACAGGTGGGTTACTGCCTCACCTCACACAGCCTTTACGCATTTCATATAAGAGTTACATCATTTATCATCTGCCTTCAAACTGTTCTTCTTTACGCAAGTCCTTTCAAACTATTTAAGGGAATTTAGCCTTGAGACGATGTTTATTAGGAAGCATATTTCCATGTTTTCATGCTTTACACTACTTTTAATTTTTTTCTTTAAAAAAAAAGTTTTTAACAAAAAGGGGAGGGTCAAATCCTCTATCTTTAACTTCTCCCAAACCATTCATATGAATATAAACAAACTTGCCCACACCTTTTTCAGAAATCATGCATGTATATTAGTTGCTTAACTTTTTACCAAATATAATGTTTGTTTGGGTTTTTTCGTCCAATGTAAAGTCGACTCTCACTAAGTCAGCCCTTAAGAGAGCGACCTCAGCCGTACAAAGCACAAAGCAACCGTAGAGAAAAACGCTGTACCCTTTACCCTACAGTACTTATACCAAAGAAGACAAAAACGCATACCAAAGAAAAAGCGCTTCCATGAATTACAGTACATATAGGGATAACATCTGTATTTTACATTTTAGCACTGAAGGAAACACAGCAGTACAGTAATGTACAGTATACAGGTTTAATTTTACATTCTTTTTTTTAAGGGTAATGTATTAAGCTGAGTTTGAAATGGAATTAAAGTGTTTTGGGAGCCTATATGGGGCATATTTAAGGTTTAACCTACAATAATTGGCATTATATTCATTTTTGTGACCACATTCAAAGTTTTTTCACAATTTGCGGGGGGCTCTAAAAATATAACACACTGCATATTTCAGAGGTTGACTGTACCATACAAGGGTACGGTAGCTCAAAAGAATAAGACACTGAGTTACTTACGGAAAGGTCAGCAGTTTTAGCCCCTGCTCCATCAGGATGCCATCGTTGCCATCACTATATTCGTTCCTCTATCCGCAACTCCTCCTAAACAATTCATGGGAATTTGACCAAACTTTCACATTTGACCAGACTTCATTGTTGAAGAAGACTACGGAAGTTAGGGATTTATCTCAGATTTTTACAAACCTCAAACACCTTCCAGTAAACGTTAAATAAACCAGAAACAACAAATCTACAATCTGTATAATCTGTATAATCTTATATGTCGATATCGTTTCTTCCCACAGGAACATTTAAAATTCAGAAGACCAGGTTACAGAAGGAGGGATTTGACCCCCGTATCACAGCCGACCGCATCTATTTTCTGAACTCCAGAGCAGGACGCTATGAAGGGGTGACTGAGGAAATGTATAATGCCTTAGTGGAAGGTAGAATAGCTCTGTAAGAGAGCAGGAGCATGTCAGGTTAAGGAGTAGCATTTCAGGGATCAGTTATTGAGATGCAAAAACAAAGCAGGATCTCTGCAGTGGATTGATTGCTAGGATTTAGGAAGAAAACGTTTAACGATTAGCATTGTTTAACTGAATAGCACTATATTTTTTAAAAAAAGTGTTCGTTTTTACATTTTACAGCGTGTAAATTGTGCCTTTTTGCATGAGACGCACATCAGTTGGAAGGGTCCCTCAGCGGGACGTTGTGTTACCAGCGAAAAGCTCACTGACGGGTTGCCTTTTGTTTGGAGACGTGTTACTTTTAATCGAGGTCAGATTATGCCTGTGTGTTGATTTAATCCTGAACAGAAGTGTTACATCACTCCACGTGTACATGATGAGAAATATTCTCCTGAACACTGGAGCTGGTGATTTTCTTGCATCATTGTCCTACCTGAGTTACGACCCGGCAGCACAAACGATCAAATCCCTCAACATTATATTATCCTTTATTGACCACTTTTATTTTAGAGACAAATACTTTTAAGCAATACATAAAACCTTCCTAAAAAGGGAGCATATAGTTTACTTTATTATTAATAATCCCTGTCTGGGTTACAAAAACACTAACATCGATGATGTTTTCCACAGATTGTGTGTGCGTGTGTGACCTTGTTTTTAGATGGATATTTCTAAAGACATTTTAATACAAAAGTGCCTTAAATCACTCCTCCCTGAATTTATCAGAACATAATCTTTCATTATAGATAAATTAATATGGAGGTTACTGTTACCCTGTTACACTCTGTGGCTCATCAGCACTGACATTTGTTCTGTTTTAACATGATGTGAATTTAAATTGATAAACTAAAATAAAACTTATTAAAAAACATACTTCTTTTTGTCTGATTTTATAACGAAATCCAAAACATAATAAATGAGAACATTTTGCGTAATTTTAATGTATTTAAAGTAGGAGTGGGCGATATGACAAAAAAAATCATAACAATACATTCTACAGTGCATTACTACAGTATGTATAGGAGCATGGTTTTACAAAATGTGTGTTTAAAAAAACTTTAATTTTATAACAAAAAATATTTAATAAAGGTGTAAAATAAATATTTTCTTTTCATTTAAATTTTAATTTGTACAATTTTTAACATTGGTAGTTTCAACATTGGTAGAAACAAGTGAAGTTTAACATTTTGAAACTTCACTTGTTTCCTATCAGAATTATAAAGATACCGAAAGGTTCAATATGTTGAATAATAATAATTATTATTATAAGAAGAAGAAGAAGAAGAAGAAAAGAATACCAGTATTCTTATAATGCCTGTTATGCCTGTAAGTATTTTCCAATTTATAATTTTTTACAAGATCATGACTTTTTAACAATGCAAAAGTAAAAAAAATTTTTACAATTAAATGAAAACTAACTGAGTAAAAATTTTTCATCACTATAAGAAAAACATTTTTTTTTCTTTTGTCTTTCACAGACTTACCAATGGAGAAACAATTAGAAAACATTAATATACACTAAGTATCTTTTACAATAAATGTATTTTATTGTGCATTATGTAAGGAAGTGCTAAAAACTTTAGCACTTTCAGGTAACTGCATTTGAAGTTGTCACTTTCCTGTGGCAGTAAATGACTATCTGACCCCGTAATGTAAATGTGGTCAGAAGTGTGTGTGTGTGTGTGAGGTTTTTCTCCGGTCTAGTGCTCCACCTTAACATACACACATGCTGGAAGCACTCTGAGTGGATGTTCCTTGCAGGCGCTGCAGAAGTAAGGAAACACTCTTGGTGAGATGATGTCGGTGAACGTGTAGAGCGGCGTCCTCTCTCGCGCGTCATAGAACGCCACCTTCGACCTGTCCATATCCAACACCACCCTCACCACGTCCGGCTGCTTGTTCATGGTTAGCGACGACCACGGTGCAGAGCAAGCCTTGTACTCGCCGTTCCGCAGCCGGATAGTCCAGAAGCCCTGCGCGGGTGTCAGCACGTTCTTGCCCTTCCTCTTCACCGATTCGCTGGCTACGCCGATCACCCAGTAGGTGTTGTTTTTGACTTCCACCTCCCAACTGTGTTTGCCCGAGCGGAAGCCCTCAGAGCCCAGCATCTCTGCGCTGACGTCGAAGCGCTCAGGGTTGTCTGGGAGCTTGAAGATCTGGGAGCAGCACTGAAGAGTCGTCAGGTCCTGGGACAGCTGGAAACAGCTCGCTGCTGTGTTCGGGTCCAGGATCACAGGAGCTACAAATGTTTTTTATTTAAAAAAAAAAGCTGGGGTTGGCCATTTTTGCAATCCCATTGTCTGTTTTAAAAAAGCTTAACATCAGATCTTTCAAACAGATTAATGCAAAATGGACTGCTATTTAAATGTTAGCAGTGTAATCCAAGTGAGATCTTTGGACTACCCTGAAATTATTGTATGTTTAATACCATATATTACTTTTTAGTAGCCCATCCTGGAGGCTACAAAGATTTGAGCTTTTTACTTTTCAACCGTAAAGGAAACCGTGTCTAGACATTCTAGTGCAAGTTTGTGCTGTATCTTTGTCAATCCCATGAGATGTTAATGATTGTCTGATTTCCCAAATAAGAAGAAATTGCTAGTGGTAGAATGTCGATGTGGTGTTAAAAAGCACAAATATTTCACAAAATCCAAACTTAAGGGTTTGAAGCTGTACAGTAAGTGTTTAGAGTGAAGCTACACAATGCAGTTGTACTATGTTACATCAAATGATTGATTAGTTAGGGATCTGGGATACGATGAGGACGATGATGTTGACAGCGATATTATCTAATCTTAGATCTCATAAAAGTTGAAATCGTGATATGGACGTGTGCAATTATTTCATCACAAAATGCAGCTATTTTTTGCAATTAATATATGCATAGTCAGGAATAGAGTAAATTTAGTATTTGTATTGTATTAGGTATTTGTTTATATATTTTTGAAGTGATATAATAAATATGGGCAGACATCCTCTTATTGAGATCACTTGTGCTATTATTTGGTGTTAATTTGGTAAATAAATACGTTTGAATTTGGTAACATTTAATGTTACAGTTCACATTGCATTCGTAAAACACTATTAGTCAAAATAATTGCGATTTGATTTTTTTTTTTCAAATCATGAATGCAGTTGCTCAATCACTAACTTAAGTACATTTCAAGCAGTCTGTAAATGAGAATCTTTCATCAGTGCCTTTTGTTAGTGTCAGCTATTCTAGGTTGTCAGGTTATAACATGAGACGTAAAAATAACCAAACCCTTAATCAATATCCATAACTGCTAAATGACCCTGAAGACTTACTATATTCAATTATATTCTTCATCTTCTCCCAGACGTTGAATTTTAAAGAGCCTAAATGTTTGGCTACTTCAACCAACGACCCTGATATCATCTGTGGTTCCTGGGGGATGTGCCAAGTTCTACACAAAGTGGTGAAAGAAAATCACTTAATGGATGATGGAAAGTCAAATATACAAGTAATGGGTGTCTCTGAGAGAGAGAGAGAGAGAGACTCTTCTGAAGGTCGTCATACCTCTTTATGGTTTCCTTGTAATTCTAGAAAGGAATTAAAGAAAACTTTTTTGGTGTTAGAAATACTAATAATAATTGGTTGGAAAATCTATAACATGGCCACTGGATAAAGTATATATTCAAAATCGAATTCATAAATGCTTTTACCTGGAGGAACAGGATATCCTGAGAGCTCATCTCCTTTTCAATATACCTGATGGTGTTTGTCAGGGATGCGATTTCATTTTCCATCTCATCAATCTTTTCCTTCATGGTCTCGGTTTTCTCCTCCTCTTCTTTCTTAAGTTCGGAGATTCTGACAGTTTCTTCTTCTTGCAGGAACTTATGAAGTGCTTCAAACTCTTCTTTGATCTGCCTCTCTGCATGTTCTGCTTGCCTCTGTAATAAAAAATGATAGCACGCCTTCTTTTATAATTGAAAACATTCCACTCTTCCCTACAATTACTGTGCACTGTGGAATTACACTTGATGGCATAGCGAACATTCTTTGTTACCCGAGAAGTTTCTGATAGTAAGAAAGGACAGTACCTTAATGTGCTCTGCTGTTAGATCATAAGTGGATTTAATATTCCTGAAGAACTTCAGCTTGTCCTGCAGTGGCTTCAGAGCAGTCTTAAGTTCAGCCTGAAACAGACAGGTAAAATGTTCAGATTTGGGTTTCAAGATTTTTTATGTCCATATAGCTAAAGCATGGTGCATGATGAGGTACATCCTTGCTGCTTGGGAATCTCATAGCCGTCATAGCATTTGCATTTGTAAGACGAGAACACATGGCTTCAGTGACGCAAGCAAAGACGTTCCTCTGCCTGACCCAAGTCACAAAGTCAAAGAGGGTAGGTGCTGTCAGCTAGGATGGTGAGTGATGAACACTTGAGAAAGCACCGGAATCCAGTTTCAGCTTTTTCAGGAGACTCCCTGCCAGGGCAAGAGTACAAATATAGAGATATTCTTGGTAGAGGTTAAAGTCTGGAGAAGTCCCAGCAATATCAGTTTCTAAGTAACAGGATCAAGCCAAATCTTTCATTAATATCTTAATGGTTTTTCACAATGTCATTTCATATGTGTCCTATACATTAGTTCTTTTTGCAGTAACAGGTCTGTCATTGGCTGATCTGAAGAAGAAAGAAAGGTAGAACATGTGGTTTCAGATCGAATTTCTCATCATGAGTGTATTGTAAGTCTTCAGCAGGTGCATTTCTGCCAAATGCATTCCCAAGCCCGATGTATTTATGTCTCATAAATTGAGAGCAAATACCAGGAATACCTGTTTACCGCACTCTTAAATAGTGATGCCTTCTAGACTCTTAATCGTTCTTTCATCTAAACATACCTTACAGTCTTGCGACGCCTCTTCCACAGAATATAACCTATGCGCTTTGTGGCTTCCTGATTCCTTGCACTCGACACATGCAGGCTGTAGATCTTCCAGACAGAATAAGGTCAGAGATTCTCCATGTTCCTTGCACGCAAAGGGGTTGCTCTTGCGTCGCTCTTTCAGGTAACCCTCACATGTTCTCTTGAGCACTGTGTTCACTACGAGTTCCCCCACGGATGCCGGCTGGCAGCAGAGTGGGCATTCACAGGCCCCAGCACCATCACCCCAGATGCTCTCCAAGCAGGGCTTACAGAACCTGTGTTTGCAGAAAAGCACCACCGGCTCTTGGAAAACTTTCCCACATATTGGACAGGACAGGTCATCTTCGTGGACAGAGCGCTTGGTGGACATTGTGTCTTTTGAGCATACAGCGTTGACGGTGAGGTTCATATAGGATTACTGTGCTCCACCCACCCCTCCTGAGGGCTCAGCCTCTTCGTGTTATGCATGTGGACTCTGACTTCCAACTTGGCTCTTGATCTAGTCGTCACTCGGCATACACCTGCATATTCAGTGGATCTTCAGAAGGCGATAATACAAACGAGTGGTGTGTAAACATCAGAGTGAAACCAAAGTAGCAGGAAGAGATCAAATCAGAGGTGATTAGTGACTTTGTCTGGCAGGATCATGTGCAAAGGATGTTTAGGACATGTGGCACCTGATTATGTTCACATCAGCCAAGGAATTATAAGAGTGGTTTGGATAAATATAGCCAGCAAATGAGGGACTAAACAGATCTGAACCTTAAACTAAACCAAGTTCTGAAGGAATAATGAATAATGAGTTACCAGCCAGTGGCTTCAGAGCTGTCTTCAGTTCAGCCTGAAACAGACAGGTAAAATGTTCAGATTTGGGATTCAAGACTCATTACAGCTTGACGTCACATTTTAAATCACCAGAGCACATTTACGTCCATATATCCAAAGCCGGTGACGCCTGAGTCACAATCCCAACTGCTTAGAAATCTCATAGCTGCCATAGTATTTGCGTAAGAAGAGAAGACACAGCTTCAGTGACGTAAGCAGAGACGTTGCAACCCCTTCCATTTTTTCCAGTGAGCAGTACAGAAGTGTCCTAAAGAAACAGGTTAAGATTTAAAATTCCACTATCCAGAGGTTCTTTATTTTAGGTTTGCTCCTAGAGATTTTCATCACTGCTCTTACATCTGGCTTACATTGCACAAATCACTTTAAATAAGACATTTCATTTCACGAAGTCACTTTTATGCATATTTGCACACCACAGCCATT
>JAQQZT010000023.1:31177476-31188564 GCA_030068275.1 Clarias platycephalus | reverse complement strand
TGCTGACCCGTGATTGGTTGTTGAGGACAGTGCTGACCCGTGATTGGTTGTTGAGGACAGTGCTGACCCGTGATTGGCTGTTGAGGACAGTGCTGACCCGTGATTGGTTGTTATGAAAAATTGTTATCCGTGATTGGTTTTGAAACTGCCACTGAAGAAAAATCATTGGCTGTCATGGAAAACGGTGCTTTGTGATTGGTGGTTGAAAACCATAGTAAGCAATAATTGGGGATTGAAGACAGTAGTGATCCATGATTGGTTGTTGAGGACAATAGTGCTCTTTGATTGTTTGTTATGAAAAAATTTGTTATTCACGATTGGTTATTGAAACTCCCGATGATAATTAGCGATTAGTTGTTGTAAAAAATGGTGCTCTGTAATTTGTTGGTGAGAACCATAGTAATTCATGATTGGTTGCTGGTGACAATGGTGACCTCTTGAGGCTGGTATGAACATAGGTGATCTGTGATTGGTTTTAGTGAATAAGGATAGATCTACTCAAAAACTTGCTAAAGCACTTTTAATATTTTTTAAGTGATTAAAAAAATGCCAAAATCAAAAAGCCATGAAGTTACCAGCTGTAAAACACACATAATATTAATCTGGTTCTCTTTTTTCAAAAACATCAGATGCTCCACCATCCATTAACGGTATCTTCGGGAAGGAGTGGTGCTTCAGTCTGTGGGACGGGAGGCCCAGGCCTGAAGACGAGGCGGTCGAGGTGGAACCGGACGTGTCTGATGAGGTCTCAGTTCTTGTTTTTACTTGAACTGTGTGGGTTTTTTTTTTGTTGTTGTTGTTGTAAGAATGTAAGTGTGTTTACCGTTTCTTTTTCGGATGCAGCCTGAAAATGATGGCAATGGAGACAGCATGCGTGGGATCAAGGAGGAGGTTTCTGAACAGGAAATCTGCATCATCAGTCCAAGTAAGATGGAACTGAAGACATCGTGTATACTAAAAAATAAAAATAAAAAGTTATTATTAATCAACACTTATTAATGTGGTTTTATTCTTGAGTGCTTAGTATAAAAAAACATACTTAAGAAAATTAAATTCTAGTGGCGTTTGCAATGGCTTCAAAATAAAAAACTAATACCAAAATTAGATTTAAAGTTATTGCTTGATGATTCATAATTTATTTTACCTGTGATACAGGATCTGAGAATCGAAGAAGGATATCCTGCGCGTTGTCAGATCCTCATGACTTTTCAGAAGACGTGGCTACTGACGACGACATACATTTCGTATCCGCAGGATTTCCAGACACATCCGACGTCGACACCATGGCACCAGATTCACCGAGCACCGCCGCTACAAAGCTCATATCTATGGATGGCACCGTTCAGCACGTCATAGTGTCCGGTGATGATGATGATGATGATGAAGATGACGATGGCAATAACGCAGATGATGAGCAACAAGCTCGGCTGGAGTTTGAGCAGCACTGCATGCCTATTGAGTACATGGACGGTGAACGGAGAAAAACTGCAAGCTTTAAGAGAAAGGACGAGGTGGAGCAGGAAGTTGACCAGGACATTTTAACTGATCCAGAATATATGCCCAGCTCAGGTAGAGGTGGCAGGCACGGATTTAATTACTTCGACAGGTTTAACATACGTCACCAAACGGGTCAGGGCGACGGCTCACCCGTCAAGACGGACTTCACCTGTGCTGTATGTGGGAAGACGTTCCTGCGGCGGAACGGTCTGACGTTACACATGAAAACGCACCAGAAGCAGAACGTACACATGTGCCGCACATGCAAGGTCGCCTTCCCGCAAAAGAACCTCCTCCGAACGCACAAGTGTCTCCCTCCAGAAAAAACGCCAGGCAGGACGCAGACGGACATGAAGTTCCGCTGCGAGATGTGCGGCAAATACTTTCACTCCAAAGCCAACCTGAAGGTCCACTACGCCGTGCACACGGGAGAGCGTCCTCACAGGTGCAGCTTCTGCGGAAGAGGGTTCTCGCAAAAAGGCAACCTGACCACTCACGAGCGCATCCACAAGGGAGAGCGGCCGTACGTGTGCACCGTCTGCGGGAAAAGCTTCACCCAGAAAGGCAACCTGACTCACCACCTGGCTATTCATAGCAAGCTCAATGGCAGGATGAGGAACTCTGCGGAAAAATGGCAGTGACTTTATTTTTAATATTACTATTATTATTAATATTACTATTATTGTTCACATGCAGTATAACAAACAACGTTGTGCTGATTTGATCTCTGGAGATTTTTTTTTTTTCCCTCAGATTTTTATTTTACTTTCTGTTTCCCCAAGTCTCGTGTTTTTTTATTTTTTTGTTTTTATGAGGTTGTTAACACCAAAAATTATACAAGAAACAAAGCAGCTAACGTGAAAAAATTCTTTTTTTTCTGGTTAATGCCTGAGCCACACTAGCACAGAATCAGGCCGTTTTTTATTTTTATTTTTTTTGGTCTTGTCCTGATTTTCGGCTGGTCTCAAACAATTGTAGGTGTATACTGTGTGTGTGTGTGTGTGTGGGTGGATGTGTATTTATAGAGCGTACCATAGAGACAGCCTGAAATATGAATCGAAAGAAAAAATAGACTTCCTGCAGAGACAACGGTCTGAGCTAATCTCAGAACGTTGTGTGGAAGCTTCGGACGTCGTGTCGTGTCACGAACAAGCCTGCGATTAGTGTGCTCCTGTACAATAGGCAACACAGAACCGCACGACCTCACAGCTGTCGTCTGCACATTCAGCCAGTACAAAGTGAAGCTGGTTTTTGCACAATCCTTTTTGGTGCGGCTCCGCTCTGAGTAATGAGCCAATCACATTGTTTGTTACCAAAGCCGCGTTATTTTCATGGTGCTTTGTGTCATTTCTATTAAATAGATCACATGTTACTCACTCACAGATTTTAACACCGACTTCGTCGGTGCTCGGAAACATCATCTTGTTACTTCGCTTCCTGCTTGATGAGTTTCTCCCCCTGTTTAAGTATTGTATAGCTGATACGGACTGCTCAAGATGTCCGCCATGTCTATCCAGTTCCTCTGATTTCCACGGTCCTGTCTTTGTCCTTGGTTTAAAATGATAAATATTCAATATATTTCATGTTCATCACTCAGCAGTGAAGGAGTTCCATGCCCTCCACCGACACTCGAATTATCTGATATCATAAGCTTCACTATTCTGAAGCGTTATTGATTCATGAGCGTAATTTTAAAGCATGTTGTGTTTTTTATATATATATATATATATATAGTGTATATCTATCTGTCTGGAATCTCTCACAATTTTTAACAACAGTTATGATCCACATGTCATAGTGTGGCCCAGGCATGAAGCTTTAATCTCAGCATCTCGTTTCTAGTTCATATGTCAATAGGTAATCTCAAACTACATTTGTGTTAAAAAAAAAAAAAAGGAAAAAAAACACTGAATTTGCATTAGTAGTATGGATTTTATGTACTGACTTCAAATATATGATGTATTTTAGACAAAATCTGGTGTGCTTGTGTGTGTTTTTGTGGTGAGTTGTCTTGAAACAACATAGAAATAATACAGCTAACACAAACTGAAATTACAGAAGAAAGTAAAATGAAATAAATATAAAAAAACGAATCAAATCTACAGTATGTAATTAAATGCAGATAATAATAATAATAATAGTAAAAGCTTAATTCAAATTTATTTGGCTTTTTTGCATTGTTTATTGCAAATACGAGTTGGTGTCATAAAAAAAATCTACAAAATCTCATTTACGTTCAACATACGCACTTCAGTGTCCTAAGGTGACAATTCTACTTTTGTACATTTTAATAGTTTTCAGTTGACTCGCGCATGTATAATGTAAAATTAATTAACTGAAGTGAAATGCTTTTTTTTTTTTTTTTTTTTTACTAAATTAAGTGCTTACAATGTTTATCAAATTGAATTAAAAACTTTTTTTTCCTACAAAAAGTAATAAACATGCCACAAAACAGCAAGGAAATAAAAACAAGTCATTTTTAAAAGTGGGATATAAAAATACGTAATGAAAATAAATAATTAAAAAATACACAATAAATAAAACAGTGCTTCTTAAAAACAGGATTTTTTTTTATATAAAAAAAAAAAAAAAAATATTTCATTTAAAGCCTCACAATTAGTCACTCAGATCTTGAACAACAAACACTGAACTAAAGACATTACATTAAACATAATGATGTTGGCACAGTACCAGAAAAATAAAACTCCCAAAAGGAAACCTTGGGATAATTCACTTTCTAAGCATGATTTATTAATCAGCCAAGACAAATGTCACTAGAAAGCTGACACCATAATATATAAATACTAAAGAATCTGTACACAATGCTGAACAACAGTAAATTCACTGGCTTAGTAAAGAAACATTAAATGTAGCAAAAACATAAATAATATAAATAATAATTTCACCTTCTGAACATTTAGTGGAACAAAATGACTAAAAAAAGAGCAAAAAAGAGAGAAAACGTACTGTTTAAAAATCATCGTACAAGAATAATTTATTCTATGTTAAGAAAACAGCTCGGGTTTTCACATGCACAGGAGTGTTTTGGGTTTTTATTGAGATTTTACACTCAGCTACCAGTTTATCAGGTTCCGATAGACAGTAAGTCCCCAACTTATGAATGAGTTCTGTTCCCGGAGCTCGCGGAACGTCAGACAGTCACTCACGTTGCCTAACACCGTGTCTCACCGCCTGTCAAACCGCGTAGGTAAGATACGGGTTGTACACCTGTGACACAAATAACCACACAGGTTTGGTGCATTATACTCTCGCTAGACTGCGCCTCCAAATCCCAAGGGGAATCTCGGTGATGTAGCGGGATCAGCTGACCTCATTTAAAGGCAGCCCGGGCAAAGTACATGGTGTTTACTGCGCGCTTGAACGGATGCCATTTTGTCTCAGCCGTACTAGACTGTAAACTCTCCGTTCCGTTCATATCTGCAGGATGTTCGTAAGTCTGGGACTTACTGAAATGTGACAATGTTTCTAACATCAATAATGATGGTGACGTAAGTATGGGATAAAGCACTTTTGTGAAAATCATCAACGATGTGTTGGTATGATGGAGCAGATATTCCAACACCAGCAGTGCTTTATTCCCCTTTCACAAAGAGTTTTCTGTTTTTCATTCATTAAAGAATAACACATTTTATCTGTGTATTAGGGATGTATAGCAAAATAAATGTAATTTAAATATATGTTTTCATTTGAGGTGGCAAAAATTTAGCTGTTTCTCTATGATCCTACAGGTGGCGTGCTCTAGAGTATTCACATATTAGCATGCAGCACAGTATCCTGCATGGTGGGAGTAATGGAGCAGATAGTTTAACAGTGGTTTAACAGTGGCAACTTGCCAGTGCTGGGGGTTGAGCCACCAACCTTCTAATCAGTAATCCACATCCTTAATTCATTGAGCCTCCACTGCCCTAATGATTTTTTTTATTACTATGTATATCATTCGAGTTTAACAATCTGGAACACTTAATCCTGTGTACCAATTATTATTAGTATTATATAGTAGTATTGCAGTATTGTTAGTTAGAGCAGCTACAAGCAGTCACTCATCCACCAGCCTCTCTTTTTTACTCTTTTAAAATGAAAAAAAAAAAACACATTATTGAAAAACTACAAAGAAAGAACTCCTTCAAGATTTTTTTGACTGTTATAAAGCTCTGACACTGGAGACTCTTTACATAAATCTCCTAACACTACACATGTTTTATCGCTCATAAACTTATGAGCTATAGATAAACGGAAAACAAATGTTTGCAAGATTTATAAAGAAATTCGATAAAGAAAGAGATTTCTATTCCCTTCAGCCATTTTTGCGGACCAACAACACTGCTGTAACTGATACACTTTAACTGGTAACACACACTATATCAGTGATAATACTGTGCTAAGGACGTACACGATACAAATAACACCTTGTTTCTAATGAAGGACTAGGTAAAGGGGGTGCCATTAAATTAAAGCACTCGTTAACTACACATCAGCTTAACTAAACTGGTAGCTGAGTGTCGCGTGCTAATCCGCACAGCGCACAGTGTGTGTGTCGAATGTCTGGAATAACCTAGCTGGAGAGCTCCAGGTTTAGCTGTTGCACTGATGGATGTTGAAGCCGTGTTTGTAAGCATAGCGTTTTCCACAGTCCACGCAGCTGTATGGTTTCTCTCCGGTGTGGCTGCGCAGGTGGATGTTTAGTGAACTCTTCTGCGAAAAGCTCTTGGCACATTCCGGGCATGTGTAGGGTCTCTCTCCAGAGTGAGTACGCAGGTGGATTTTCAGGTACGTCTTCTGAGCAAAGCGCTTTCCGCAGACCGTACAGATGAAGGGTTTCTCGCCTGAGTGCGTCCGTAAGTGCACTTTTAAGTAGCTTAAGTAGTTAAAGTTCTTCCTGCAAAACACACATTCAAACTTCTTCTGCTCTGAAGCGGATGGGAAGTTTTTCTGAGCGTTCACGTGAACGTTAGCAGGAAAGAATCCACCGAACTCCTCTGAGTTCACGTTGGATGACGTGGCGGCATCCCCAAGAGCAGGCGGTCTCAGGTCCACTGTCATGTCAAATGCCTGCTCGGCTGGACGTCTTGGTTGTGTGTTGTCGAGCGCTGCGGCATACGGTTCAAACTCCTCGTTCGTCTGAGCCCCGTCCAGTTCTGCTCCCGAGAATGCAGGGTCTGTTGGATAATAAAGTAAAATGTGAACACTGCAGAATGTAAACTGTGTTCACGTGACTTATACACTTCTCATTACCTGCATCTTTCTCACTGCTCGAGTTCACTTGTGGCTTGCTTTTGCCTGGACCGTCATCAAACGTCTCATCTTTGATAATGATTGTGTCAGGTCCATCATCTTCCATCAGATCAACAGCCTTACAGACAGAAATCAAACAATAATTAAACCTGACAGTACTGCCCCACCATCAGACTGCCCCACCATCAGAGTGCCCTGCCCTCAGTCTACCCCACCCTCACACTGCCCCGCCATCAGACTGCCCTGGCCTCAGTTTGCACCAGAATCAGACTGCCCCACCATCAGACTGCCCCTCCAACAGACCAACAGACAGAAATCAAACAATAATTAAACCTGACAGACTGCCGTGCCCTCAGGCTACCCCACTAGCAGACTGCCCCACCATCAGACTGCCCTGTCATCAGACTGCCCCATCATCAAACTGTCCTGCCCACAGACTGCCCCGTCATCAGAGTGCAATGCCTTCAGTCTACCCCACCCTCACACTGGACCGCCAACAGACTGCCCCTGCCTCAGTTCGCATTATCCTCAGTCTGCCCTGTCCTCAGACTGGAGCACCTTAAGATCTTTTCTGGCCTTAAATTGCCCAGCCTTAGACAGTGCTGTCCTTAAATTGCTCTACCCTCAGAACTGCCTGCCCTCATACTGCCCTGCCTCACCCGAGTGCCCCATAGGAGTCAGATAGTGCAGTCCTTAAATTGTCCAACCCTTAGTCCACCCTGCTGTCAGACTGATCTACCCTCAGACTTCCCCTCTTTAGACTGCACAACCTTCCAAATGCATCACTCCTGGATGCCCCGACATCACATTGCCCCATCTTAGACAGCCCTTCCCTTCACCCCACCCCAACCTCAGGCTCTCATGCCCTCAAAATGTGCCAGAAAATCACAAACATCCCGACCTTCAGTTTGTAGTTCTCCCAAAAAGCCCCATCCTCCAAATGTTCCACTCTCACGACCTCGGACGCCGAACTGCCACAAGGCTCATTTTCATACTACACAGTGCGAACAACTTCTAAAGTAAAGTTCAGTACACTACTGTGTTAATTTCTACTTGTTATAGTATAAATGTTTAACCCTTTGTAGATTTACTACACCAGTATCTGAGAAAATACTAAACACACATGCACACCTCTATCACACATGGGTCCGCATGATCCTGATGCTTCTGTACCGCACTGGACTCCTTGTCTCTCCACAGCTCCATGCACCATTCCTTTCCAAAAACGCCGTCGATGGTGGGACGATGTCCAGCTTCTGTCCAACATAGAGGATACTCATTCTTGCACATGGTAAAGTAATAGTTCAAGCAATTTAATGTACACATAGTTCTCCTTACCCACACACACACACACACCCGGTAATCAGTAGCAGAGCATCAGTTTTTATTACCCCAGACAGACCTGATCACATGTTTCTGATACTGTTTGACACAATGGTAATTTTATTCTAAGTGTAATATTACATGTAATAATGTAAGAGTAATATGAAGGTGTTTCATGTTAAAGATTAAAGTTAGTTTTAACCTAATTTCAGACCTGTTATACACTCAAAGCTTCCTGAGCAAGTAATAGTAATATTGATTTTATTATAAAGTGCAAGAGAATGTGTCCAATGTAAGATTCAAAAACAAGGTCTTGAATGGTAAAGATATATAGAGAATATCAATACTCAGTCTTTAATGTGAAAGTAATGTAAGATGCATTATGTAAGAATAAAATCGTTTTTAAATGTATAATAATAAAATTTAGCTTAGCTTTATTTGCTTTGCATAAAATAAACAATCCAGTATTAACTTGAATACTGTCAAAATTAAGATGTTGGTGTTGGTTGAATATAAAAATATTAAATTTGCTTTACCTTTATTTGCTCAGAGAGCCTTAATATACAGTGTGTATAATAAAATCAATAAAATGCAAGATGTAAGTAAAAGCAGTAGTAGTAATAGTAGTAGTTTTGCCCAAACTGTGTGAAATAAATACTCCAGTATTAAGGTCAGATTAAAATGGACGCTTTTGAATGTCAAATAATAAAATGTCTTTATGTCATCATGGAATGAATACTAGAGCATTATTATAAGTGTAAGATACAGTGAGGAAAGTATTAAGTACTAAGTATTAAGTATTACAAAACTTCCAGTAAATGCTAATTTAGATTTTTGACTTCATACTTATAAAATTTATTTATGAACGTATGTACTCATTAGCGGAAAAAAATAAAAACTTAAAAAGAGAAACTGATAGAGTTAAAAAATGCAACTACAGGTTACATAGACTTCTGAAGTTAGAAGTAATTCACTATTTGCAGCAATGCGGCTTTTATTTCCTCCAGTTCCTATTTGGCATATTATTTGCAATGCCCTAAGGTTATGATCGTGCCTCTGATGGGAAAAAAAATCCTCCGTAAAACCTCCATAAAATTTCACTAGGATGCAAGTCAGCAGATTCAAACATGTGAGCTTAGTGACATTACCTTGTTCAAACATTCATTTTCTCTTCAAGTTCAGATTCTTGGCTGACGAGATAAAATTTTTCTGTAATAAATCATGGCACATTGTTCCATTTCTGTTTCCTTTAAAGAGTCTAAACGTGAAGAGCAGATGCATGTTTGAACAAGAGAAAGTCCCTAAACATAGGGTGAGGTCCATCCATGTACCACAGGGCACATGCGGCGATGGATACTCCCCACCTCTGATGAGATATCTGTCGTTTCAGTGGGAGTTTCTTACAGGGTCGGGCTGCCCGCTCGATGCCTGATTGTATCTCAGCAGTTGAGGGTGGGAGACCTTGCTCAAGGGCCTAACAGTAAAAACTGGGGACCTTCTGATCAGCAGTCCAACACCTTAACCAGTGGACTAGCCCTGTCCCCATCCATAAGTATCCGTAATTTAAGGAAGTTTTATGATGGAAATGTTTGGGAGAAAAGTGGTACAGTGTTTCCCCTATAATAGTAGAGGAATGGCAGGCTACAAGACCTGCCATCTAGCACAACAAGTCATTTTTGCTTTTAATTTAATACCGTCAAATATACTGCAACTGTCAGAAGTATAGTAATGTAGCTACACAGTAATAACAAATTCTATATTCTTGTGGTAGATTAGAGCTGAATGTGTGTTCAGGAGAAGTTTTGCTGCAATGCCGCTCTGATTAACTACAAATAAAATAACAAAATCCAAGCAAAGTTACCTAGAATGAATAATAATTAATTTAGTTACCTACTTTTGAGACACCTGACTGGCTTTTATGGCTTTTTATTTTTACATGCTGACAGGTTGCAAGCGAGGTAACCCAGAGTCTTGTACAAGAGAACTGTAGCACGTGCAACTTCTCAGCATGTAAAAATGGAGAGAACTGTGAACTAAACTTATCCTCCTCAGGAACGAGCTTTGCATGGTATGATAGCTATATTGTACAGTTTATATATCATTGATGAATGTAGTGTTGAGGAGAACCGGATTGTATAGTCCAGTCCAGATTTTGTAGAATTACGAACCCAGATTTTTTTCCCCGGCTCTCTAAGTTAACTTGCTATCTTGGAGCTAATGCTAACTACAGATGTTCATTTGGTATTCAAAATTTCTTACCTTAGTAAGAACCATTCAGATTGTAAAATGACCTGATAATCCTCATTCACGTTTTATATACAGTATGTAAGGTGAAAACGTAATATCAAAGACGACGGAGAAAACTACAGAGATCTTTTTTATTAGAATCAATGCAGTCTTGCACGAGAGAACTGTAGCGCGTGCAATCTGTCAGCATGTAAAAATAAAAAGCCAAAGGACAGTTAGATGTCTTTAAAATAAGTCACTAAATTGATTATAAGCAATTTTATTCTAGATAACTAAGTATTTTATTCTAGGTAACTTTGCTTGGGTTTTATTTTTTTATTTGTGTAAATTATTAGAACACAAACGTGTCTCCTGTCCATCATTGTCATATTATATTATATAGTGAGTAAAAGGCTTGGCCTCTCCAAATCAGCACTACTCTGTAATACACTCATAGAACAAGACATACTGGTCCTTATTACAGTTGTGAAACCTCCCTTGTAAATGTGAAAAACAATAGAATACAAAAACCGGCTTATTTTTGTCCACAGTCATGCAATAGACAATGTTCTGCTGAAATATCAATGTGCTTGGCCTCTCCCTCTTCTTTATGTATATATTTTAAACATATCCTTTATAAACAAATACATACACTACCGTTCAAAAGTTTGGGGTCATTTTCTAACTCCATGATGGTTCCTGATTTTTATTTCTTTGCTCTGTAAAGACTTCATAACGCCTCTAATCTGAGGTGCTGTTAATTGGTCATTTTTCAGGCTGATAACTCTA
>JAQQZT010000023.1:31164973-31177376 GCA_030068275.1 Clarias platycephalus | reverse complement strand
GTAGAATGTAGAAAATAAATCACTAAACAAAAACAAAGAAATTTGCAAGTGACCCCAAACTTTTGAATGGTAGTGTACATATACATACATTTTTATAAAATAAATTCAGAAATGTTTGTTAGATATTAAATTAAGCGTTTGTGGGAGTATAAAATAAATACAGCTGCTTTATTATTATAAGAAGAGAAAGCTATATATTGTGTCAGTGCTAGATGCTCTGAGTTACTGATCGTAAGGTCGGTTCGAGCCCCAGCTCTACCAGGCTTTCATTGCTGGGCCCTTAACCCTGCCTCCAGGGGCACTGTACACTATAATGGCTGCCCGTGCACTCTGACCCCAGCCTACTAACAAGAAGCTGGGATATGTGAAAAATAAAGAATTTCACTGCGCAGTAATGTATATGTGACAAATAAGACTGAACTTAATCCTCCATATTTTAAGTGTTCGCTAAAATTTATTTTACCTTTATAAAATTAATACTACAGATTTATTAGCACGGCAAGAATTGCTGTACATGATGAGTGATACAGTGTTTGTTAATTATGAAAATATATATTTATCTGTGAGACTGTTTGTTCCCAGCTTGTTGTGGATATTGTTCCCAGCTTTAAAAGCAGTAGAAGTTGTGCTCTAGGTGATAAAAGTAACAGAAAATGTTTGTAAAATATTAAAGCTAATTTTATAATTATGGAATTAACGCTCCAACGGTTGTTATCTATGTATGTATTTTTATTTTTACTCAAAGTGAACTATGGCAGCAATGTGTAGTATGAGTAGTCGCACCATCATTGATGCTATCATGTGACCGTCAGATACTTTATTGCTCTCTAAGGAAATTCCAGATATCCAGCAGCAATAGAGACAGTAACACAAACACAGGTTTGTAGATGTGAGTGCACACTGAATATTTTACATATAGTCAGTATACACAGGGTAATGTGAGAACTGAGCAAAAGTTACTAATGCAATACTAAGAAAAAAAGATATATAAAAAGAATATAAATAAAGCATATACATCACAAGTAATCATTTTAAGGCAGAAATGAATAATACTAATAAGTAAATTAGTGTTTAATTTAATATTTAACAAGCACTTTATCACTCTATACTGTACAGCGTTTCTTATAATGGTAGTAAAGTCAGAGTATTGATTCCATAAAGGCAAAACACATTTTTATATATAACAAACACTTTCATATCACTGTTTTAACATACAGGACATCTTCTAATGCTGATAAAGCATGAGAGATTATTCTACAATCACATAAATAAACAGTTCAGTTCACATTTAAAGAACTGATTTATCATTTCAATCATAATGTACGTACGTCACCTCTACTGCTAATATATCCGGAGTGTTTATTCCTTCTGTTGTTTAATTTTTAACAAACACTTCTCTGTCACTCTTATAACATGGAGTACTGTATCTTCTACTGCTCATAAGGCCGGATTTTTTAAAATAAATATTACAATTCATAATTAACAAACACTACTTTCATATTACTAATAAAGCTGGAGTGTTTATTCTTTATTCTAAAGTAAAATTTGTTTTAATATTTAACAAACACTTTTGGGTCACTCTTATAACATGTTCCACTTCTCATAAGGTTTTGGAAATTATTCTAATGGTCACACAAATAAACTTTTCAGATCACTCATGATAAACAGCACCTCTTACACATCTAATAAAGCTGGGAAATGTTTAGAGGGGCCAAAAGAAATCTATCCATCTATACATCTAATTTCTCCACCTTTATTTTGAGCAGTAAGTAATAAGTGTTTGTTAAATATGAAAATGAATTTTACATTTATGGAATCAGTACTCTGGCTTTATTAGCATTATAATACATGCTGTAAGTGTTTTAAATATTAAATTAAACATTTATTTGTGTCACTGTATAATAATTTCTCTAGCTTTATAAGCAGTGATATAAAAGTGTTTGATTAATATTCAAATTCCTTTTTCCCTTTATGGAATAAACACTCCAGGTTTATTAACAAAAGCTCTGCATTATAAAGTACAATTTAAGTGTTTGTTGAACATGAAATGAAGTATTTACTATTTCCACTGTAATGCCATTAGAAACTGTGCGGCGTGTAGCAGAAGTGGTATGAGTGTGTGTAGTGTTGGAGTGCATACAGTAAGTGTGTGTGCGTAGCATTGGAGTGTATGTGTATACAGTAAGTGTGTGTGTGTGTGTGTGTGTAGCAGGAGGAGTATGAGAGTGTGTGTAGCAGGAGCAGCATGTGTGTGTGTGTAGTGTTGGAGTGTGTGTGTGTGTGTGTGTAGCATTGTTGTATATGTGTATAGACGTGTGTGTGTGTGTGTTGTTGGAGACTGTGCAAGTTTGTAGCAGGAGCTCTGTATGTGTGTGTGTGTGTGTGTGTGTGTGTGTGTAAGTTTGTAGCAGGAGCAGTGTGTGTGTGTGTGTGTGTGTCTAAGTTTGTAGCAGGAGCAGTGTGTGTGTGTACCTCTCTGAGGGCCAGCGTGCTCCTTCTCGTGCTCCTTCTCGTGCGCGCTCCTCCTGCTCGCCTTCAGCTCGCTCTCTAACAGATCGCACTTGTTCTTCAGCGCCTGGTTTTCGGAGATCCTGCGGGAGATCTCTCTCCGGAACACCGCATGACTCTCCTCCACCAGTTTGCCGATTTCCAGCACGGCTGATTTCGCCAGCATTTCCATAATGGACGCTAACTGACTCTGGAAATGCGAGTCGCTCAGCATCGTCTCCACCATCTTTAATTATTGTTAGTAGTAATAATCACACACACACACACACACACACACCTTCTCTAACACTGCCACAACTACTGTACAAAGCTCTCTCTCCCTCTCGGTACTGTCTGACCTCAGGCTATTCCCTTACAGCTCTTTTCTTTACTTTACTGTGGAAGGAAAGGGAGAAAGGGATGCTGGGATTGCTTACCGTAACCCTCAGAATAGTACAAGGGCTTGTGGTGTGTACCAAAGGGGAAAGGATAAATATAGCCTGAAGGACGCCATTGTGCTTCACCCTCTCCCAAAAAAAACACCACCCCTGCTCCTTTTCGTTAAAGTGAAGCTAGGAGACCATTTACATTGCCCATGGTTCATCCTATATACATTGTCTAATTGTCTAATCCAGTCATTTTTATTTGTTAGATTTCTGTGGAGCTACAAAGAAGATTCCTGCTCATAGCAAGCAATTATAACGAATCTCCACCATTTAGCTTGAGAAAGAAAAAAACTATCAGCCACATCACATTGGCACTATGATACTGCTAGTTCATAATCATAGTGCCAAAAATTATTCATTCACATAAACATCTCATATATCATTTAACTCTCAATTTCCTACTTTATTGGCCTAGACTGATTAGCACTGTCCCTCGCACCTCTAGTGTCCGGGTTCGATTCCCGCCTCAGGGTCTGTGTGCTTCGGGTTTGCATGTTCTCCCCGTGCTCGGTGGGTTTCCTCTGGGTGCTCCGGTTTCCTCCCACAGTCCAAAGACAAGCAGATTAGGCTAATTGGTGTTCCTGAATTGCCCATAGTAGTGTGTTGATGAGCATGTGTGTGCGTATGTCGATGGATTGGCACCATATTTAGGCTGCACCCCATGACTCTGTATATAGGATAATACCATATAGATGATCAGTGAATGAGTAAATGATCTATTCCTGTGCAAAAATCTCGAGCCCCTCCTCATTTCTTCACATTAAATTAAATTAAATGATGTTGATTAAAAAAAGAAATCGAGAACAAATGTTTTACTGTGACAGGCTGCCTAAAGCTACAATTTAAAAAACAGTTGTGTATGTAACATCCTGAATAGCAACCTCATTTGCCCTCTTGTCTGTTTTAACCACTCAGCATTCAGCATCACCAGTATACTAATCACCGACCTAATCATCTGCACCAGTTTCTCACTGGTTCAAGCCTTAAGTTAGATGTTTGTTTTGTTTTTTGCTTGAATGATTCATAGATCACTGTGTGTGATCACTATTTCTCAAGACTACATTAAAAATACAAGATGGGTCTTTGGAAGCAAAGTACTGTATGAGTAAATGAGGGCTGGCTCAAGATTTTTGCACAGTACTGCACATCCATATACAGAGGGGCCCAAAAATGTATACACACTTCATCATGAAAAATATCTGCCTCTCTCAACGGTCACATGATAGCATCGACGATGGTGCGCCTACCGATATCTTTAGAGGAAACATAATACTACACATCGCTGCCATAATTCAATTCGAGGTTTAAAAAAGGGCATAGATAACAACTGTTGAAATGCGTATACATTTGTATATACAGCCGTCAGCCATAACATTAACAATACACTTACACTATTATATAGCAGTAAACTGGTGACAGGATCACGTTATGCGCAAGGTTCACCCATGCCTATAGAAACCAAAAGGCCAGCCGTCTGGTCTGATCCTACAGAAAAGCCAATGCAGCACAAATTGCTAAAAAAGTCACCATTGGAAATTATTAGGAGACCAAGACTGCAGTCAAACTCCCCAAATCCCTAGACAAACAAGTCTGATTTAAGGAGGCCCCACCCCAATACCACAGCAGAGGCCCTACAGAGACCCCCATAAAAACAAATATACATAATGAAAATTAGAGATTGTGCATTTTGTTTTTAAGAAATAACACTCAAAAACATTGGACTGTGTGGTGATTTTAATAGATTTCTTATGTAGGTAACATTATAATTTCCATTTGGTAAATCTGTGAGCTGTCATACTCCAAACATTAGATTTTTATATACCTTGTGGATCAAAACAATAGGCACCTGCAAGTAATTAAGTTTTAACACCCCAGAATTTCATCATTGTTTACAATCCTGGTAGCCCATCATTACTTCTACTTACCTGATCTCTGGGCAGGATTTCAACAGAATAACAAACAAAATATCTGTAACATTCTGTTAGAGAACGCTTCCAACAAAACCCGCATTATAAACAGTTAACTAGTTACAGTGTTGAATAAGACATTTCCTTAGTGAATGGTTAAGGCATACAGTAGATATATTTAAAGATTTTATGTTTTCTTTAGCTTGGTTTAAGAGTGAAAAAAAAAAGTTATAACAGTTTTTCCTTCCTTAAAATGTTACCGGAACACATTTCACAAGAAAAAAGTCTAAATCTTAACAACTTTTGGAAATCTTGCTACATTGAGAAATAAAATTTCACACAAAACAAGTAATAAGGTAGCCAGTCACTAAAGTAATGTCAAAATATTAATTTCACACAACATTGTGGACAAGCAAAGGGGATGGTTTTTCTAACAGGTGGTTATTTAGCTCGCAATACTGATCAAATAGTTAGCTAGCAAAGCTATAGTCATCTAAATAACCTCAACTGAAACCTGTGGTAAGTTATTTTAGCTATGTTACCTAGCTTGCTAAATTACAGAAAGCAACTAAAAGAGCCAAAAATATAGATAGAAAAAATAAAGATAAGGCTAAAATGACCAAACTTGCTCAGTCTAAATGCTCAGATAACCTTACCAGAAGTTGCTGTTTCAGTAAATGTTAGTTATCTAAATAACTATCCCATCTAACTCTAGCTCAGCTTATTTGTTCATTATTTAAGCTTCATGTGATCTAGCTCAGTTAATGCTGGTTCAGTAGATCTCTTTGCTATCTAGCTCATGTTAGCTAGCTAATACAAACAAAAAAGGCCTTTACCTACCACAGGTTTACAGTTTAAATTAAAGCCACTGGGGTAACCTTAGCTTTATTACAGTTTGAATATACCTTTCCACAAGTTGTTATTACAGTTTCATTAGCTAGACAACAAGCTTAAAATTACTTAGTTAATATTTCCTGAAGCACCAGCATGTATGGTAACTCTTAGCAAAGCTGGCTAGCATGTAAAAGTGTTCTTGATGCTCAGGAGGTCAAGTCGTCAGTAAAATCTCAATGAACGAGGCCTGAAGAATGTAGCCCGGATCCGTTCCCAGTTCTGACGTTCAAATCACTGACGTCTGAGTGTACAGCCAGATGTTTGTTCAGATTGAATTTCTTGGTAAAACCTTTTCCGCATTTGACACAAGTGAAGGGTTTCTCTCCAGTGTGAGTTCTCTGGTGCATATCCAGAGAGCATTTCTGTATAAAAGCTTTGCCGCAGTGCATACAGCGGTATGGCTTCTCTCCGGTGTGTGTGCGCTGGTGTGTGTACAGGTGACCTTTCTGCGCGTACTTCTTACCGCACAGAGTGCACCTGTATGGCTTCTCACCCGTGTGACTCCGTTTGTGGATTTCCAGCTGGCTGAAACACTTAAAAGACTTCGCGCAGAGCGGACACACAAAACGCTTTTCTTCCTGGAACCTGGACTCCACATGCCTCCTGACAGGCTTCGCTAGGAGATAAGGGAGTGTGCTGCCAGTGTCTGAGTTCAAATGCACTTTGAAAGCAGGGGAGTGTACTTTATTTCCAAAAAAGCTACTGTCCAGAGTCTGTGTGTGAGCAGATTCTTCACTGAAACGTCTGGTAGATATTTCCTCAGTGGTGTGTACTGTGAATGTCAATAAAGACATAATAATTATTAATAATTCATATTAATAATTAACACTTATGACTGGATATTAAATCAATTGATAACCTATTTCTCATTTTTAAATTATGCAAATAATTTTATATGTATTACAACCTTAAATTATGTAAATTTTTACATAACATTTAATATAATAAATAAAATGCAAAAATGTTGATTTTAGCAAATTCATTAATAATAAATAATAAGTACATAACACATTTCATGCCAATGCTAGAATAGAGCATTACTTTTTATCTCTTTGTATCTCAAAAATATTGAAAATACTGCAAATCACATGTTCAAACAAATGCTGAACTTTTATATAACAGGTACAGTTCTAAGAGTAAAAACTATAATCCCCTGCTACCTTAATCCACTTATAATGCACATGGTCCAAACATGTAGAAATGGCTTGGAGGAAGGTCAGGACTTGATTGTGTTTAAAGTTCACACAGACAGATGCGTCTCTTTCTTCCACAAGTTGGTGACAAATTATCTGTCAGTTTTCAAGGATCAGATGTTCTACTCGCTGAACGTTCACGGGAACGACTGCAGTGGACTCCAAGCCACCTCAGCCGGCATTATCATTCCCGGAATGGTGCAAATGTGCAAATGTTTTTTAAAATGTTTGCACCATTCAAATGTTTCAGAGTCTAATCACCATACTGTGCTTGAAGTCTTCTGTGAATGAAATTCCTTTTCCGCCTTCATTCACCCGAAATTTGATCACAAGTCCCGATTGACTTGAACACCCCTTGTATTTGCTTTGTCTTACATGTCTGTCACCTTGCAATACAAATAATAACAATCTCAAAAGAAAAGATTAGGTGACCTGACTTTTAATGAAACTTAGCACACACTTACCACCATTTCTCGTCTTCTCTCCTTGGGATTCGGCATCCCAGACCTCCTCCTGTTTGATCTTTACTTCAGAAGTCTGGTTTTCTCTATGATGCTCCTGCTGCAGATTACAGTCATGTTGTTTATCTCTCTTATGAGCCTACATAGCATTAGCATCTTAGACGTTAAGCATCCTTTTTAGAATATGTTTCACATGGACATTATTATTTTTAAAAAGCAGCAGGGAAAACTTACCTGGTCCTGTTCAGTGGTCAGAGGGAGATTTAGTAAAGCAGGCAAATCTTCACTGGACTCTTCCTGCTCACTCTCTCTAGATACAATCAAAAACAAACTTAGAGGAGGTTTTTATCCAATTTGAGTAACGACCTAGTCTGTAGAATCCTGGTCACTATTAATAATGTAGGTTTGAAACAATGTATGTTTGAGTTCCTGACCTAAAAAAACATATATAAATCACATTTACATAATTTACCAAACTGATCATGAAGTTTCTGATTTACTACTAACCTTTACCTCTATCTCATAAGAAGTTTCAGTGGTTATTACCCACAATGCAATTAGACCACAGGTTGATAGCGGTAAAGTGGGATGTAGTGGTAGCTTTGTCTGAAGCAGCGCTTCTTGATTTTAGTCCAGTGTTTCTAATATCCGGTCCTGAAGACCCTCTCTCTGCTCCCAGCAGCTACAGTAATTAACCGAATTTTCTGAGTACAAGTACTGTAAGTGCAGAAGAATACGAAGAAACCCTATGGATGTCCTCCGCAACCAGGACCAGGGTTGGGAACCACTGCTTCAGATCTCTCTTTTTGAACAGAACGTCCTGCTTGAACAGATTAGCTTTCGAATGCTTTTATGTTAATGCTATTATTCTCATCAACACCACCAATCCCTTAGATCACTGTCTCTGCTGTAATTCAGTGAGACAGTGTTATAGAAGCATTGTATTCTGGGACATTGAGTCTGGTGTTTGCTTATCATTCATTCATTTCCTTGGAAATTTAAACAGCAGAGGAAGGCAAAATCAATACTGTACTTTCTTGTGCTTGAGTAAAAGTATAAAGTCTTTAGGAGAAATATTACTCAAGTAGAAGTAGAAGTCCCCTATTTTCTTGTGTGCTGTAAATAAGTAAAAATTCACCTTCAAATATTAAAAGTACAGGGCTTGTATCTGATCACAGTAGCCTTTTTCATCACGCAATACCATGCAGAAAGTGAGTCATTTTGGAGTACAGATATTTGAATATATTTATATGTTATACGTAACAAGTTGTTGTTGGACTTATGACTGATCCCATCGAACCATTCGATCCGCACACAACTTGGCGCAGGTTTTATGCCAGATGCTCTTCCTAATGCAACCCACCCATTTTATCCGGGCTTGGGACTGGCGCTGCATCCAGTGGCTGGGCTTTGGACATTGGGTGGGAAATGAACCCTAAAAAGGGAAAAGAAACCTACCACCAATGACCCCCAATATCCTTTAATAAAACTACTCAAGTAAAGTACAGACACATGAAACATGTTTCTTTACAGTAAGAAAGTATGTGTACTTGGCTAACTTGCACCTCTGTTTAACATTAAGCATTACAGTACACAAAATGAAAGGTGTGTATTTCTGGACAAGCTGGACATTTTATCTCTGACATGAGACACTTGTGCTAGAATGATCATCGCTAGAATCACTAAACATTCAACAAAAAGTATGAAGATGTTTATTAGATTTCATATGTGTATATATTTTCAACAGAAACAGATGTAACGCATGTGGTATATTCACCTTTTAATATTGGACTGGTTCTCGGTTCTAGAACTGTGGATCTCTAAAGCGGGGTTGTGGTTCTCTGTTGTGGAGCTGTTCAATGTTCTGTAGGTGTGGTTCTCTGCTTTGGAACTGTGGTTCTCTGTTCTGGAGCTGTTCAATATTCTGGAGGAGTAGGTCTCTGTTTTGCAGCTGTGGTTCTCAGTTCTAGGACTGCTCAATGTTCTGCAGCTGTGGTTGTCTGTTCTAGAGCTGTGGTTCTCACTTCTAGGACTGTTCAATGTTGTGAAGGTGTGGTTCTCTAGTCTGGAGCTGTGGTTCTCTAGCATGGAGCTGTGGTTCTCTACTCTGGAGCTGCGTTTCTCAGTCTTGGAGCCCTGGTTCTCAGTTCTGGAGCCCTGGTTCTCAGTTCTAGAGCTGTGGTTCTCTAGTCTGGAGCTGTGGTTCTCAGTTCTGGAGCTCTGGTTCTCAGTTCTAGAGTTGTGGTTCTCAGTTCTAGAGCTGTGGTTCTCTAGTCTGGAGCTGTGGTTCTCAGTTCTGGAGCTGGGGTTCTCAGTTCTGGAGCTCTGGTTCTCAGTTCTGGAGTTGTGGTTCTCAGTTCTAGAGCTGTGGTTCTCTAGTCTGGAGCTGTGGTTCTCAGTTCTGGAGCTGTGGCTCTCAGTCTTGGAGCTGTCCTCCTCAACTGATGTACTGACAGTTCCTGTGTTCCCAGAGTCCTGGTTCTGTGTCGTACTATTTGTTGCCACGTGTTTCTCCATCAGCTGCAGTCTCTTCCTCAGGAAGGTGATCTCGTGTTGACCTCGGTTGACCTCAGAGAGGAGGATTTTACATTCCAGCTCCACAAGTTTACTGATCTCTAACACCGCTGTTTTTACCAAGGTGTCCATCACCTGAGCTAACCGAGTCTGAAAAGCCGAGAGTGGAGTCAACATCATCTATCCTCCAAATAATGAGACAATAAATACTTTAATATAGACACCTGTTTCGGTGTAAAAGCTTTGAAAGCTGTGATATGCTGTTGATATAAGTTTGGTATTTGCTGCTGCTGTACCTCTCGGCTCAGGACTACTGTACCATGACGGAAAACAAGGAAGATCATGTGGAAGCGGCAAGTCCAGGGTTGCCAGGTCGCGGAAAACGAAATCACACTGCTCTGTCCCTTAATCTAGAAACTAAATAACCTCGAAGTCATGGGAATAATTTACTGTAAATTTTAATTTCTTTCTTTTTTTTGATAGTTTATAGTCACGTTAGAAGGTGTAAAGTTTGAAAACTGCCTTTAATCAGTTCTTAAAGTGCATTTACTGAATCTGATCCAATCTTGCAACCATCTGGTAACCAAGGCCAATAAAAGTTTTGCTGGTCAGTTCATGAGGTTTAAGTTTTACTGCCATCTACTGAAATGGAGCTAAGATTAAAAAAAATAAAAAAAAGTATTAAATGTAATAATTTTTTAACATATTATATAAATCCTGTTAATTTGTGGAAAGTTTCCACCTTTAAATGACTCACCTTTAATATATTTTTTTGTTTGTTATAAATAGTACAGAGATTAGATTAACCAATGTTAGTGGAACAACACGCCACAATTTATAGTACAATCCATCGAATTAAAAAATGTATATGTATAACTATAATTTTAATTTTTTTAAAAAGGCTGTTAATAAATCTAGGAAAGGATAGGAAATGTGCATGGTTTTTTTTGTATATTGATGTGATTGTCAGGTGTCCACATACTTTTGGACATATGCTGTTAATAATATACAGTACTGCGTTGTGTGTAGCAACATTTCATTCCAACTGAGTGAATGTACATAATGTACACAATAATATAGTGTTTATCTATCTCTGTCATTTTCAGTAATTCATATATATACCATGATATTAAAGAGGCAGCAAATGAAAATGTCAAATCATAACAACTGTACATTTCTATTCCTTAAGATACAAATAATAAAATATGTTTTAAACTAAAACGGTTTGATTAGTTAATATTAGATTAGATGAACTTTTAGTTTAAAATTGAACTGTATCTAATCTAAACTGATCTAATCTAATATACCTTTCTACGTTTTACAATTTTAAATAAAAAAAACATTAAGTTTAAGTTTTTACATTTTAAAATGTTTAAAATAATTTTATTATTTGTACAAACTAAAAAACAAATAAATAACAGCTGATGATTTTTATTAATTACATTTTCCATCATTACTGCTGTACATATACTGGATTTTTTTAGTTCATTTGTTTGTTTGTTTGTTTACCCAGATATATAACATATTTATTATATACTGTATAACGATGCAGAAAAATTAGTTCATGCTTTTATCACCCTAGGTTGGACTACTTACTGTCTGGATGTTCAATTAGGTTCATAAACAAGCTTTAGTGAGTCCAGAATGCAGCAGTGAGAGTTCTCTCTAGACCCAGATAATACGAGCACATCACCCCTTTCTTATCCACACTGCACTGGCTTTCAGTGAAATTTAGTATGGATTTTAAAATAATACTTTTGATTTATGAAGCATTATATGGTCTCAGGAAGTTTTTTCTTGCCACTGTCGCCCTCTGCTTGCTCATTAGGGACAATCTGATTATTTTGATTTATACACATTTTTTAAATATTTCATACACATTTTTTTTATTCTGTAAAGTTGCTTTGCGACAGTGACCACTGTTAAAAGCGCTATACAATTGAATTGAATTTGTGTTTTTATTATTTAGGTAAAAAAAATGCAGGCAAATGTGCTGTTAACATGATGTATACTTGTTTTGGATCTACTAGTTAATATTGTGTTTATAATGTTATTATAGTGTTTATAATGTTATTAATAATAATAATAATAATAATAATAATAATAATAATAATAATAATAATAAATATTATTATTATTATCACTGTTATTATTATTATTGTATAAGGTATAAATTATATATATATATATTTCTATAGTAGAGGAGATTCCCTGAGTGGAAAAAAAGTTATTGAAAGAATAAAAGTATAACAGACATGATTCAGGTTTTTTTTATTTTTGGTTATACGATTAACTATCCACAGTAACAGAACAAAAAGGAAATAGAAAATATACAGAAAAACTTAACAGACAATATGTAAATAAATAGAATGAGTTCATCAGAGGGACAACACATGTGAGATGTTTTGGAGATAAAGTCAGAACGGCCAGATTGAGGTGGTTTGGACATGTTCAGAGGAGAGATTGTGAATATATCGGTAGAAGGATGCTGAGGTTGGAAC
>JAQQZT010000023.1:31098616-31142909 GCA_030068275.1 Clarias platycephalus | reverse complement strand
TTTGCGTCTCCTTCCGCTTTTTGGGTGACGTAAGCGCTTCTTCTTCGTTGGTGTTTACTGGCGGCTTGCATCCGGAAATTAATTAATTAAAATTAATTAAACGAAGCTTCGAGGCAGAAGATTTTTTATAGAAAACATTTTAAGAATTGTGTTAAAATTTATATGCACATTTGTCCAAGTAGTGGAAAACTTGGACAACATATTTGTTTATAAAGGAGCACAGATGCTATGTCAGGAAACCACAAGCATGTCTAGTTAAAAAAAAATATTTGTTGGCTACAGTCTTCTGTTCAGAGCAGAACTTCTACTTCATCTTACTATTCTGTCCTCCTGCAGCTCAGACTACATGGAGCAGTTTGAGACACGAGACCTGAAGGCATTCTCGGCCGAGCCCCTGCTGGTTTATCCCACTCATTACACAGGCGAGACGGGCTACATCAGCGACACAGAGACATCCACCGTATGGGATAACGAAGGCGTGCGCACGGACTGGGACAGAAAACGCTCACGCAAGACTCACGAGCAGGACGAGATTAGCACGGAAGCTCAGAACTCAGACGTGCTGCAGTCTCCTCTGGACAGCACGGCCAGAGATGAGCTCTGAGCCATGCTCTGTCCTACTGTAGAATTTCTTTTTTTTTTCTTCTTCTTCTTCTTTTTTTTTTACTTTACCACACTGTTTGTGCCTTTTGACTGACCAAAGAAAGACTTCAAGTGTTGGATTCAAGGTTTTTTTTGTACCTATCCTAAACCTCTGTGTTTTCAGCCCTGTGATCCTATGATCATCGGTTCCCGTGACTGAAGGTTTTCCTGCCTGCTGTAATTCACTCATTTCAGTCCAAGAGTCATAGATTTGGTTCATTTGGCACTAGTAGATTCTATTAATACTATTAGTAATGTTAGGGCAATCTTTTTTTTTTTTCTTTTTTCTTTTTTTTTGTGCATGATAATACAGCTGTTGTGTTTTTTTATACTATCTTGTGCATCCACAAGGGAAAGCATGTGTGTGTTATGACATTTGACATTTCATCACCATTTGTACTAATATATCATCATGAAAACTTCACAGAAGGTCCATCATGAGAAGAGACAGTTGTTTTTGCAGAAGAGGCACTTGATTTTTACAGGTCAAATGAGATGATGCGTAAAAGAACAAACTATGTCATTGAAGCAGTCGTATTGAGTTATAGTGTTGTGTACATGATATGCCTCAAAAATGTAAATGAAATAACATTTCAGATTAATACTAAACATTGTGGTCTGTAACAAGGATCACTGTGTGTTGACAGTTGTAGTTCTCGGTGCTTACATGTTTCTTTTGTTCAGGGGATTAGTCATAGAGGTAATATCCTGTTAGATATAATTCTATGATGGGCGTTCAAGTGACGATACTGGCCAAGGTGGCTCGGGACACACTGCAGTCGTTCCTGTGAGCATTCAGTGAGAGGAACACCCGATCCTTAAAAATTGACAGATAACTTGCAACTTGCAGACGATGCGCATCTGTCTGTAGGAACTGTGCACACAATCCTTCACCAACACCACTTGCACATTACAGGAATTCAGCTAAGACCGAATTTCTGTACACCCCAAACCCCCCCACCTACTCGTACAGTCCTGACCTCGTTCCAAGCCGTTTCCATGTTTGAAGGATCCCTTTCTTTAGAAAACTTTATACATTGATGGTATCTAAGCACAATTGAAACTCTGTGATAAGTGCATTATTGTAGCAGGGGATGATGTCGAGAAATAAAGGGAGTTTTTACACTCATACAGGTAGCTGTGTCCTGTTATTCTGCACAATCAAAAGTCCCAGTTCGACTTAAACACCCCTTATACCGATATCAAATATCAATATGACATAGTTGTTGGTTCCATAGTTTACGCATTTCTGAAACTGCTGATCTCCTGGAACATTTACTCATAACACTCGCAGAAAAGGAGGTGGGGGAAAAAAAGCATCAGTTCTGAAACACCTTGTTGATGAGAATGGCTAGACTGAACCAAGACTGCTACACTTAGGGTTGAAATAATGTAATTCAGGAAAAGACCTGGAGATGTTTTCTAATCGTCAGCTGTCCAGATTTCAGTTAGCCTGTTCTTTGCCACTTGACCTGATGAGGTCTTGTGTAGGACATTCATCAATGTGATATGCATTATGCAATGTTAATCTGCTTATCACGGATGTAAAGAGTGATCATTTGAATTACTAACTTTCCAGTCAGATTCTTTTTTGTGCCTTACATTTACAGATGTAGAGCTGTGAGTCTGAATATGGATTTGTGACTTTTGTCATTGCATTTAAATATAATTACTTCTGACAGAAGAATAACTCTATAATTTGGTAATTAGAGAGTTTCTGACCTGGAGCGTGCCTCTTTGCGGTGATGGTTGAATTTAAGGTGTCCTTACATCTCCAGCTGTAATAATAGTGTGAAAGGCCCAGCAAGCCTTTTTTTCTGCTCCTGCACCAGCACCACGGCTGTCTACCCTCTCTTTATGGTTAGAAGAGCTTAGAATTAAGGTGAATGAACCCTGCTAGAACGGGTTAGGTTACAAATTCTGCACCAAGTGTGTGTCTGTGTTATATACATGACGCATCTGCTGAAACACAGGACAATAATATTTGTTCTCTAATAATAGTTAAGGCTCAGGACAGGATATAACAATGACGTCGGTGGACTATTGGACTATGCAACGTGATCATACGTCAGGAAAGAAAGATGTCGTTAAGTGTGCATCTCTTGCTTTTTTCTTAGCACAGTGCGTTTTTTTCTTTTGCGCTGGTATAGGGAAATAATGACTGCAAAGTTGTTTACTTTTAACAGCATTTTGAGTCCTACCTTGGGTCAGTGTGTGTGAAGTTTGCATGTTCTCCCTGTGCTTGGTGGGTTACCTCTGGGTACTCTATTTTTCTTCCCACAGTCCAAAGGAACGCATATTAGGCTAATTGGGGTTTCCAAATTCCTCGTAATGTGTGTGTGTGTGTGTGTGTGTACTTGGCACCCCATCCATGGTGTACCCTGTCTCTTCCTCCAAGTCCCTTGTGATAGACTCCACACCTTCCATGACCCTGTTCAGACAGTAAAACTGGTATAGAGAAAGAGTCAGAATGAGTGAGCATGTCTCTATTTAATTTATTCCTTTATTATAATTATATTTATATAGCTATTATTTTATAAAGGAATGACATTATACTTTTTTTATTCATTTCAACGATTATGGTAATTTATGCATTCATTTACAGCTTTTCTTTTAACTTTTCATGCTTTCACTTCACACATGATCTTTCTTATCTAAGTGAGTCTTCTCCACATACAATTATTTTAAAATTCCCTTCTTCAAAAAAATCTTCTATAATAATTTTCTTTTTTTTTTGGTTCTCTTGTGCTTCTCTTTTTGTTAAATAGTTAATACTTGTACTGGCCACTAGAGGGCGGGTAACATGATGTTCAGGCCATCACTCTCACTCAATCATCTTCTATACCGCTTTATCCTGTATTCAGGGTCGTGGAGACCTGGAGCCTATCCCAGGAGGCTTAGGGCACGAGGCAGGGTACACCCTGGACAGGGTACCAATCCATCGCAGGGCAGTTCAGGCCATCATGACCTTTTTATTTTGAGGTACATGTAATAGTTATACAGCACTGTGTGAAAGTCTTGAGACAGCCATTAGTATTTTTATTGTAGTTTTGGGGAATTGTTCTCCAGGCTTCCTAAAGGAATGTGTCTTTTGTCTCATTTTCTGTCTAGTCCCTGTATCTGAGCAGTTACAGAAGAATGTTTTATGTTTGTTAAGCTTCAAAGTAACGATAACTTGAGGAATTAACCAGTGAGAAACAGGTGCAGATGATGACAGATGATCAGGCCGGCGATTAATATACTGGTGATGCTGAATGCAATGAGTGGTTGGTACAGACGAGAGGGTTGATATACCATCATCTATGATATATCATAGGAGAAATTAATTATAGGTTTACAGTACTGTGCAAAAGTCTTGGGTGTCCTCACGTATTTTTATGAAATGAAATTATGTGGATTAATTTAACAAGCGATTAAAAAAACATTTTTTAGGCTCTTTGCAGCCTGTCACAGTAAAACATTTGTTCCCATTTTCCATTTAAATTATATCATAGATGAATATTTTGCGAGATCAGATGTAGCATTTATTTGGTGAATGTCTTTTTTTGCAGAATATCTTATCATGCACTAAATTTATATTTGTGCTTTGGTGGGTTTCCTCTGGGTACTCTGGTTTCCTCCCACAGTCCAAAGACATGCAGTTTTGGCTAACTAGCATTTCCAAATTGCACATAATGACTGAGTGTGTGCATGCTTGTGCCTTGTGATGGAAATATTTGGTCAAGTCAAGTTATGATTAAATTTAGAATGTTTAATTTTTGTTTGCAAGCAAAATGAACACAATGCAACTAAAATCTAACTTAATGATAATTTCACACTTAAAACTGATTAATCCGTGTTGTTCCTAAACCTTGTCAACTAGGGGGCAGGATGAGACCACGCACCATCACACCCATTTGTGCTTGTTTGACATCCAGTTTCAAGTCCCCCCCTCCCCACCCACCTTTGCTGTTATAATAACCTTAACGCCAATTATGGAACACTTTCCATTAGGTGTTGGAGCGAAGCTACTGGGATTTGTGTTCATTCAGTTGTATAAGAATTACTGATCAGTCGCGAAGGCTTCCGTTCCAGCTCATCCCAAGCAGTTCAGTGGGGTTGAGTTCAGTCAGAGCTCAGTGCGGCACATTCGAGTTCTTTCACTTCGACCACAACACAGCATGTCTTCATGGAGCTGGCCTTGTGCACTTAAACAGTGTTGTGCTGGAACAGGTTCATGCTTCTTAGTTCCGCTAAAGGGAAATCTTACTGCTAAAGCATGCAAAGAGAATCTAGATAATTCTGTTCTTGTAAATTTTGTGGTAACAGTATAAGGAAGAACCACATCTGTGTGCGCGCGTCGGTCAGTTGCAATACCATAGCAGGCAGGTAGAGCATTTGCAGAGTGAAGTGTCACAAATGTAGCTTGTTGCTGATTGGAGCAATGGATGAAAGTGTTATAAAATAACCTCTGTTCTGACTCCTCTCTCCTCTACTGTATATAAAGGTATAAGCCACAAAGCCAGATAAATAGCGTCCGTACAAATGCAGTTGCAGTTCATCATACTTGGGGAACGAAAAGCTTCTGAGTAAGTGAACCAAAGACTGAAATAATGTCATGCTATATCCGGGGTTGTATTTCAATTCCAGCATTAATATTCACACGCAAACCACACATTCACCCAAAATGTATTAATAACTGCTGAGACCATTAGTGTTGCCTGTTGCACATTCAGCTCTGCACTGAGCACGAGCTCATGGTAATAGGTGTGTCTAAGAGTGACAACGAGACACACTTCCTCTTCATGCGATGGTGAAAGCGTGTTCTCCAACCTTCTCTTTAGAGGAAGAGAAGAGAACTTCGAACGAATGCGTGAGGAGAGAAAGTGTCACATGTCCTCCACAGGGTCTGCTCGAATGGTAGCACAGGTCTAAAGAGCGGCCTGGGGTCGGATCTTGGATCTGCTCCGACATCATCAGCATCTTCTGTGAAGTTAATGGAGTAGTAAAAAAGTCAAGATCCACTGTAATGTCTGCTGGTGGTTCAGGGATGGATGACTCGACGGAGGAGACGACGAGGGCCGCGCCGCTAAGGCAGCCGAAGGGTGAGCTTAAAGTCGAGTTGGAGGAGTTGGAGCATTTCTTTTAGCTCCAATTTTATTTCTCTTCTATACATTAATGAAGTCGACTATCTATCTTTGTTCCATTTCTTACCTCGCATACTACAAGAATAGCATACTACATCTCAATCAGTATGAGCACTTCCTGTCTAAAGTAGAATTTGACTTTCTATCCAAGTCTCAGATAAGAATAGCTTTAAGCAACTTTAGCACTTTGCTCACTTCTGCGTGGAGGAAGCTGTGAGGTTTTTTTTTTTTTTTTTTTACTGTTCTACATTACCATACATTAGACTAAGATCAAACAGAAATGTCTCTTTTTTTTAACCATTCCAGTAAAAGGAAGCCCCGAAAGCCTTGATTATGTAAAGTCCATATCTGCATAGCTTACCACAAAAGACATTTATTTTCCGTGTTCTGAAACTGACATTTTTACTTTGAATTTGGGATGATGTGTGTTTGAGTTAGCTTTGATACGCCTACTGTACTGGAGAGTGTTAAATCACAATAGGTTTTCTTTTGGCTATTCCTGTTTTCTAAATAGTTTGTGCATATAATTGAAGTCGAAAAGGTTAAAAAGTACACCTGCTACAGATTTCATGTATATCCAAGCAACAGTATATATTCCTCATTTAATCTTGTTATTCTTTTAGTTTTTTCCTTATCTACAAGAGAACTGCTGAACTAAGCATTAAATCTCATCTAATCATAAACAAAAGAACAAAAATTTTATAAACAGTATTTTCTCTCCATAATACATGACACACACTTGAAAAACATTTAAAACTAAAAATGACCAAAAGCATTTAAGAGTTCTTGGTAACAGTTTTTGCCTTTGACCATTTCCTGTTTTTCTCTGGGTTAAACTGTAAATATGATATTGCATGCCGATGAATTCCCTTTCGTCACCATAAGGGGAAATAAAGAGCTTTTACTGCAAAAAAAAAGGAAATGGCTATTGACCTGCCCTAAACAGGTAAAGGACATAAGAATAGTCAAGCAGTTACTAAACTTAATCACTGCCAAGATATTTCAGTTTTTACATTTATGTTGGGTTTGGCGAAGTTTGGAAAAGAGGTTAAAAAAAAAAAAAAGCAAGCTTTTCCTGGCAGCCTATAAAACAACCTTGCCAAGCATTGTTAGAACTACAAAAAAGGTGGGTGTGTGGGTAGTGATCAGATGCAACCAAAATCAAATTTTTTGAATCAAACTCATTATAAAACATTACAATAGATCATTAATTCTTTGGGGCTCTTCTTGACATTGCTAACATCCAATATTCTGTTAACTACCAGGATGTTGTAACAATTAAACCTGGTTGCCTCTGCCAGGAGGTCAAAATGTTTATAACAGGTCATCTCTGTCATTGGATTGTATCCCTGTTAAAAACCATTGGTCAAATGCACAAGGGCAGACTGTACGTGCATAGATACAAATATAAGGAAGCTTAAACAGTCTACATATTATAGAGGAGAATCCAAAAGCCTTAAAGTATCTCCAGTCATATTGAACACTACAGAAGGAATCTCAGAGCTGTTCTTCAATCCAGGAAAAGCATTTTAAAATGTATTGGACTCCCAGTATGAGCATTGTATTTATAATGTGTAATTTTGCTTGCTGGTGTAGACCTATGAGTCATAACATTATAGACACTGGCAGGTGCAATGAACAATACTGATCACCTATTATATACCAGTAATCTGTTGACAAGATTATGAGCACCCAAGGCTCACCTATGTCCATGGGGACCACAGGCCTGCCCATCTGTTCAAGCCACAGAACAGTCGATGCAGCACAAATCACTGCAAAAATTCATTCTGGCCATGATAGAAAGGCACCAGAACACCCTATGTACAGGACTCAGAAGGCCACAGATCCCAATCTGATCAAGCACACATGGGATGCACTGAATAAAAAAAGTTTGATTCACAATGGCCCACTCTATAACACACCACCCGAAAGATTCACTGCTAAAAGCTTGGTGCTAGACACCAGGGTAAGTAGGTCTTGTGAAGCCAAACCCTGTGGGGCCAGAGCCACCCCCCGGTGGAACAAGGAGAATCCAAAACCTGGGTGATTTAAATGTCATTGTTTTTAATGTTATGGCTGATCAGTGTAAAGGGTTCAGTTATTCTGGTGTCTCAATGGTGGTTCAACTTCTGATCAACTGTCTATGATAGCAAAAAAATAACAAGTGTATGTGGTTAACATAATGTCACATCAGAAACAGAATTATGCTTAAAGATCAATGCAGGTAAAACTGAGCTGAAGTCACATGTATGGTATCAAGTAAAAATGCAACAGTAGAATGAGAAAATCAGCTGTAAAGTAGAAGTTAATTTATGAAATGCAGAATATTAAGGCTTTTATTTGCTCTGTGTGTGTTTGTCAGCCAGTCATTTCCACTTTGACTTTGGTATCTTATTTACAGTAACACTGAGTTCCCCAGGGAACTTATCCTGACCACACCAGAAGTGCAATATAATAAAGAAAAGCTCTTCCACACACACACAGCAGAGATGAATGGCCTTCACTGTATTTTCTGCTGGATTATATAACTCTTTTAATAAGCTCTTAATAGAAGACAAGTGTTCTCTGCTCCTGCAGCACATCATGTCTCTTCCTCCACGCAGGATGTGGTTGACCAAAATGGAGCAGGGCACAAAAAGACAGAAAGAAATTGTCAGTTTCTCAGAGGTTCATTGTATCACAGGAGTTTACTGTTGATGTTTGCGTGTTTTTCTAAAAATAATTGATTTATGACTTTACGCTTATGTGAAGTACTGACGCGTGTACATGGCAAGAAGAAGTATTCTGGGGAACACTTCATGACGTGTGTTTGAGTGAGAGATGTAGAGGTAGTAAACGTAGAGGCGTAGAAGAAGTTTCCACTAGGCAGGCAGCTTCGAATGTATTGTCACTTGAAAAACTGATGACTTTTTGGGACCTTTTTACGATATATTTAGGTGTTTCCAGTAGATTAACAACGTTTGGGCGTTAGACTGTTCAGTGAGATTAAATAAGTATTTACATTTAGGCATTTGACCAAGGTCCTACCTCAGTAGTAAAATAAGTATTTTAAGTAAGGCATTACTTTTTTTTAGTTTAGGGGCATTTAAATCAAACCAGAACTTTTTTTTATTGTGCAGAATAACAGAAGAGTTATGAGAGTAAAACCTCTTTTTATCTCTATATAATTCCCTGCTACACTAATGCGCTTATCACAGCATTTCACTAGTGGTTAGATACCATCAAGGTAGAAAGTTTTTCCCAGCTGAGTTGAAGTGGTGTTGTTGAATGACTGTGTGTACAGTACAGTTCCCACAGAAAGGTGCTTCTCTTCCACAAGTTTGCAACAAGTCCTAGGCGATTTTCTAGGATCAGGTGTTCCACTCTCTGAATATTTACAGGAAAGACTGCAGTGGGCTCTGAGCCTCCTTTTTGCACTGTGCAGCAATGTGGTTTAATTTTAGTAATTTTCTCTTGGCAAATGATCCCCAATGACCTATGGTTGCAAGGAATCATCTGATGGATTCAAACTATGCCATAAATTTTCAATGAAATTCATGCAAGGCCTTTCTAGTTCTTTTGGCTTTTGTTTCCTGTTGTTTCTTTCAGTTTCAATTACTTGACAGGTGAGATTAAATTTGTCTTCATTAAGTCTTCATTCATGTTTCATTTGAATGCCCTAGTAGCACAGGCAGATAAACATATCCATGTCTTGATGCTCCCAACACCATGCTTCACTATGGTTATGATGTATTTGGCTTCACACACACAAAACTCTGAGGTACTGTATAGAGAAATTAGGAGAGTGTTTACTTTCATGACTGTGTTCTGTTATTCTGAGCAATCAAAAGTTCCGGTTTGACTTGAATGCCCTACTTGTAGCATAGTTACTGTAAATACCTATATAATCAATATAACATGACATGAACTTAATTTAATTATTTAAAAAAAAAAAAACTTATATTGTTATATATTTAAAATGAGCAAACGTTTTTTATGTATTTTACCTTGAGTACGAGCCGGTTCATACTTTACTTGAATGAAGAATTTAAACTTCCTTATCTGTAAGGATGTGGCTTAAGGATGCAAATGCAGGTAAACTTACTTTTAATCATGGCACAGTACTGTCAATCAGATATTTTAGCTCGTATTTAGTTCAGTTGAGCATGAGTGCAAATCCTTGAAGTTAGAGGTCCTGACAGCCCTGTTTTTAGGCCCTGTTGTATTCTGGGAAGTGTCCTTGTGTGCTGATTCTGTCATGTTACTTACATTACAAGATGATTTTATTAGATTGTTGTTTTTTTCTTGGTTGGATTGGATCACTGGACAATTTTATTTCCTAAAAAATCCTTTTGAAATTGAACTAGCGGGTTTTAACTAACTTGTATAATAGATTAGATACAGCTTACTCAGTGTTCAGGCTGATTAGATATGCTGCGATTTATCTGACACTCCACCTTTTTGCATCAGTCAGTGAACTCATCTGAACCCACATCCCCTTTACTCTCTCCCTTCCTGTATTTTTTTCGCTTGTTCATTACAATACAGTTAATTTTGCTTTATATTTGGTTGCATTGTAAAGAAGCCTTTTTTATGCGTTATATGTAAGAAATAAAGTGCTTTTGATTGTACTGTTAGAAGAATATAATCAACAAGGTGGTGTTCTGCAGCCCATCATGAGCCAGAATTACTCTCACCACCACCAAGTTAATAATTTCTTTACTATAACACTATGTCCTGAGGTGTGTTTTCCCCCTCTTTTACCACAAACACACTGCCAAAAAATAACAAGTTATGTAACTCTAATATTTAATTTGAGTTTTGATTAAAGCACGCAATGAAGTGGCCAGTTCATGTGTGAAAATGTTCCTAGAAGTTTTTTTTTTTTTTTTTTTTTAATCGAACTCGCGACCTCCAGATGATAGGGCGAGCGCTTTACCCACTGCGCCACTCGACAGCCCTCCTACAACCATTCTTTTACAATCTGAGTCCTGGTATCAGGGAAGAAAAACTCTATAAATATGATGGTGTTTCATGGGTATCCTGGTCATTCAGTACATTCAGGTTGTCAGCTGACTTCATTTATTGCCACATAATGTTGCTGAGCCTAGACCTGAGGACCTGAAGCAACCCCAGATCATAACACTGCCTCCAGAGGCTTGTACAGTGTGGACTATGCATGATGGGTGCATCGCTTCATGCGCTTCCCTTTTTACCTTGACACACCCATCGCTCTGGGATAGGATCAATCTGGGCTCATCAGACCACATGATCTTTTTTCCATTGCTTCAAAGTCCAATCTTTATGCTCCCTCGCAAACTGAAGCTTATTTTGTATGATTAGTCTCATTAACAAATGGTTTTCTTTTGAACACGCAGCTGTTTAGTCCCAGTCCTGTGAGTTCTCATCACATTGTGTGTGGATGGAATGCTCTTACTGGCCCAATTAAATGGATTTAATGTTATATTTTTTTTCCCATGCAACTTCTTAGTGATCTTAGATTAAACTCATTCACGGTTCTGGTTTCGACCACAGATAGTAATATTGTGTTGGACAGTTCTTAACTCATTTAGTCATTTCATCTATCTAGTTGTTTTCTTTGCTTTTAAATAAACTAAACTAAAACATGTTTTCCCAGAGCATGGGATAAATCTTCTGACAGGGTTGATTAAGCTCCAAATGCTGACTTTTTGTGGCTGGGCAGTGTGTGCATGTGTGTGTGAGACAGCCAGTAAAGTAGGTGAAAGAGTTGGTGAAATGTAGGTGAAATGCTGGCTGACAATTCACCTTTTGTTCAGTAACATTGCTATAGATAATCCGAATGCCTTCATGCTACTTATGTTTATCCAACTTTGTGGCAATCATTAACACTTTTTCTCTCTCTTTCTCTCTCTCTCTCGATTTTTCAGAAGGTGGCACCATAACTAGACAGCCAGCAACGAAACGCTACAGTGAGATTTTACGGGACTTCGATAACCTGGAGCTGTCCTTAGTGAGCAGCACGTATGTAAACCTGCACTCTGTTTACCTAAACAAGCTACTGTTTAATAGGCTAATGGCTAGCAGGAAGTTACACTCTTTAGCTAAAAGCTAACCAATTCAGAATTCATAGATACGTTTTCCTTGAGGTTATATAAAATAGGCTTTGGGTTATTTGTTGACAATTTGATAATTGCAATCTAAAGCCATTGTACCTTGGAGCTATCTTCATTTGACATACCTTGCAGTCTTTTATTCTTCATATAAATACCACAACAATTTGGTAATGATGCTAGTTTTGTTTATAGTAACATGTGATATTGTGGAACATCCTTGTCATAAGTTACTTCCTGTTCTCAGTTACGTTAAGGAAGCTCTAAATGTTCATACTTCAACAGCCTCTTTATTTAACCTATCTAGAAGTAAAGAGAAAAACACCCACAGCTTGTCATGTTACCAGAAAACCACAAACATACCCCTCTGTCCTGAGGGCACAGCTTTACCTCTGTTATACCAACAAAACAAAACAAAAAGCGTTCAAAAACACAGTGGTATAAATTCACCTTGAGAATAGTGCAGCTCCAAGTCATAGATTTGTATTGATATAAAAAATAATATTAGTTAGTGAAGTTTGGTGAAGATTTTCACTGAGGAGATGTCAGACATTTATGTAAGGAGTCTCTTGTTTCAGTGCCCCCGTTTTTCTTCACAGGAAGATTTTGAGGACAGACGGGTTTCACTGTTGTTTTTTCAGTTTTATCAGTAAAATGACATGCTTTAAGAGACAGAAAAGAATAGAGACTACAATAACTTGTTTCCACAACAGTAAACTATAAAGCTATAAATGGTTTAAAAAGCACACTCATTTGTCAAGCTGAAAATACTGGCAAATCTTTTGTACGAGAATAGGAAAAATAATAAGGCTTGTTTTTCGGGCCACATCACACCATTGCGCCTTTCATTATTTTCTCATAACAGCAAGTGATTTATTCCTTGCTTAATGTTGCAGGAGAGGCAGTTTGCATGACTTGCTCACTTGGTCAGAGAGCCTTTAAAACGCTTGGTTGTTTTTAGCTATGCTAGCAAGAGTTTATAAGCGTCAGCATGCTATAAGTGTGAAAGGGGCTGACCGGAATCTTTAATGTTACACCCTCTTTTTTTTTTGTTACGATGGCATCCAGGAAGAACGTTTGCATGTAAACACTGTAAACTGTATTGTCATGTGCAGATTTCTATTGGAACATGCCGAATTACATAAACATTAAATTGTAGTATATTATATTTAATTAATAATTAAGTAACTGTTTAATTTTTGTACATGTGATTGTGCTTTAGGTCTGTAGAGGAACTGCTTGGAGACCCCGATATTCAGTCTCTTTCGGAAACAGGAGATGCAACATTGGATGATTTGTCTGTAAGCCAGAATGATAAACTTCTTGTTCTTCAAAATGTAATGAGCTTTTTGTCTGGTTGCTGAAAGTTTTGATTTTGCTTTGTGAAGAATGAAGATGTGGAGAACACACTGGTCTGCCCGGATGGAGAAGAAAAAGATGGTGCCATGTCGGGTAAATCCTTACTCAGTGCTTATTGCTCAAATAAAAACAGAAAGGTGTATGTGGGTGTGCATGTGAGAGAGAGAGAGAGAGTGCATATATATGTGTGTGTGTGTGGGTGGTATAAATATATCTCTGCACTCTCAGTCTTAAACAGGATTCGTTCAAAGCCACAACTCACACCTCATTACTGATGTGTCTTGAATCTCCCTACCCATACTTCTCACTCATGTGTCTCAGAGCGGAAGGACTGATCTCAGATAAAAAAATTTGTCCATGTTTTATTCCTGCATAAAAAAAGACAGCGTGAACACTGATCTTTATAGTTTTACCTTGCCTTTTAAAATCTCATATCAATAATTTATCATTCTCTACATAATAGTAAGTTATGACTGATATTGCAGACATTAATTGAATGCATCATCATAAAACTGCCACCATATTAACTAATGTTTAAATATTTTTGATATATTTTACAGACTCACTGCTTAAATCATTTATAACTTATGCAGTAACTATTTAATTCAGCAGACATTACATCCAACAAGAGGTTTAGAATATTGCTATATTAGATTCCCGACAGGTTCGATACAGTATATTCAGAAGGCAATAATAATCAATGATCAGGAGAATATGTGTTTTATAAATTAGTAATATTAGTAGTTTTTGTTGTTGTTATTGTTGCCATTCCATCTAAAGAAATAATATTGTGGATATATATATTGTATTTTTTTAAATTCAATTTAAAATATGAAATTCATATATTCTAGATAAATTATATTTGAAGTGAAATGTACTTTTTTGTTTTAATTCTGATGACTACAACTCATGAAAATATCACAAAATATCAGACTATTTCTTAAGATCTATCGAAAAAGTCTTTAAAAATACAGAAACATCCAAACTCCAGAAATTATGTTGATTTACACACTCATGGCCAGGACTCCTTTAGCACAAATTACTCCATCGATGTGCCAAGGCATGAAGGCGATCAACCTGTGGCACTGCTGAGGCATTATTGGAGACCAGGTTGCTTTGATGATTTCCTTTATCTCGTCTGTATTATTGGGTCACGCCTTATCCTCCTCTAATGTTGGATTAGATTCCATTCTAGATTCTAAAATAGAATCTATTCTTATATTGGTTCTCTATGCTAGAATATATGACTGTTTTTTTTTTTTATTACGGATGAATTTTTTTAGAAAACTACATTGTGCCCATTGTGTGATTTGACCCCGTACAGCACATTAATTTACTTCATTAACCTTACTACACACATTTGGCTGCTTGAGGATTAGCATAGGGTTAAAGCAGAAATGCAAATCCAAAGACAGGTACAGAAGATATGGAAGAGAGAGAGAGAGAGAGAGAGAAAGCATATTATATAACTTATATAAAGGAAATGTGTTATTTAAAAGTAGGACGCCTTTAATAATAATACTGAATGAGAGGAAAGATTAAGGAAAGGGGCAAGACCATAGTTTATTTTTATCCAGGCTACAGTCACGGAGCTGATGCTCTATTTAGAAGGATTAACAGGTTCAGCTACACACCGATCTCGCACACACACAACAACAACTTTGACCTGTGACCGACAATGCCAGGATCTTTACATATGAAACTCTCAGAACTGTATTATCTGACATCACTTACACTGCACCTAAACAATATACAGGATACTGGTAGATTTCTTCCATTCAGTAAGCAGCAGGGGGAGTCCCGGTAGTGTGTTTAAGGTGGGTTAGGGAGAGGTAACACACAGCTTGTCGTGACGCTGATGTATTCACTCTCAGCCCAGAATGCAGATACAGCCATGTGTCGGAGCGAGGGTGGCGTGGAGCTCGCCTTACAGTACGCCAAGATGTGGTGCCGTTACGCCAAGGACCTCCTCACCTGGATAGACAAGAGAATCAGCCTGGGTGAGTGTGAACTTTATTTTTTATTTCATCATATTTACTTTACAACCACTGTACACATTTAGTTTGGTTTCCTTTCACCATTATCTCATTTCACCTCAGGTTACTTCTTAAGCTTACTTTACTGTACATACCTTATGTAAAATAGACAGTAACCAGAACAAATCAGATGATATAATGTATTTGAAAGAGTTGGCCAATCAGGTTTGAGAATTAACAGTATTATACAATGCAGATTAATAAGATTATATAAGGAGAGCTGATGGATGGAAAACGACACAAGTTTAACCTGGAGTTATTTCACATTATGTTGATATTTAGATTTTAAAAACATTTAGGGGTAGTGGTGCTGTGTTACGGCTCCAGGCTCCAGGATTTACGCTTCACCTCAGTTTACTCTCTGTGTATGTTTTTCTCATGTTTTTCTGGATCCTCTAATGTCTTCCAACTACAACAAAAAAAAAAAGGTAGGTGGACTGGATCGCCCATATGTGTGAATGTGGACTGTGCTCTGAAATAGACTGCCATTAAGTGTGATATATTTGTCACATATAAATATATAAACAGTAAAATTCTTTCTTTGCATTCTCCAGCGGGGTCAGAGCGCAGGGTCAGCCATGATATGGTGCCCTTGAAGCAGATAGGGTTATGGGCCTTGTTTAACGGCTTCACAATGGCTACCTGATGAAGCTGGGTCCTGAACTGGCAACCTTTCGAAACTTAGTGAAACTTAGTAACTTAGTGCCTTAAACCACTGAGCTACAACTTCTATACACGCCTAGTGTTCGGCGAATGCTCTCCGGATCCACGGATAGTGCACTTACTAAGGATAATAAAATAAAAAAAAAGCTTTGCACTCATTTAAGAATTGTAATTATAGACTCAGTTTGCAAACACCATAGTACTTCAAAAAAAGCAAATTGTACTATTCTGGATTATAAATGTCTATTATTAAGACATACGTGTCTTTAACACATAACATAACTACATAGATAACTCACAGTTAGAATGTGATTAATCATGCAACTCTGAGATCATCATATGCAGTTCCCATAATCCAGCTCAGCCTACAAACAAATATGTTACAAACTCAAGTTCACCATACTAATAACCACACGCTTAAGCCTAAGTGATATCCCATTTTGACTCATTCCTGTCCCCTGAAATTTACTATTAGTTGGTTACATGACCCTGGGTATTTTTCTGATTGTCTTACAAATTTTTGTTTTGTTGATTTTAATCTTTACAATCCAGTTGACTGGCACTTCGATTCATTTTAATTAAATTTGACTTATATAGCAATTCTAACAATGGACACTGTCGCAACAGTTTCTGATAAATTTCAAATTTACAAATGGATAAATTTATAGCTTGGTCAATTTGTTCCTAATGAGAAAGCCAGAGGTGATGGTGGCAAGGAAAACCTTTCTGACATGGCATGAGGAAGAAGCCGTGAGGGAAACCAGACTACTCATGTGGTTGATATCGGATATTACAATTATAAATAAATCCCTATTCTATAAGTGTTATATGGTCAAAAGAACAATTGCATGATGGCTGTGTGTTGAGCATCTTTCTTTCAAGATGAAATCAGGTTTTGTGTTTTTTAAATATCAAAAAGCCGCGACCCTGAATATACTGTAGGATAAAGCGGTATAGAAAATGAATGAATGAATAAATATCAAAAATATTTTTCTTCTGGATGTTGTGTTACTTGATGTATGTATTAATCATCTGATCTTGGTTTCTTTATAGAGCAAGAATTTGCCAAAAATATCACGAAAGCAGCAGAAACAACAAAGTCTTCTATTGCCCAGCAGGTGTGTATGTGCATTTGTGTGTGCCTGTGTGTATACAGTAGATGTGCTAAATAGAGTCTACAGAAACAAGCTTTGTTTTTTGTTTTTTTGCATGTAGGACCTGATGCCCCTGCAGACGATCTATAGCATGGTTCTGGAGCAGGATATGAAGAGCAGTACAACAGCCAAATACACCACTGAGCTTCTACAACAACGCTGTTACCAGGTAATCTATCACATCACAGCTCTTTAACGAGTTCAGATTAATATGATACTGTCTGACCAGCTTGCAACAATCTAAAGTGCCAAAGCTCTCTGTAGCTCTCTTTCTTTGTAGTTTGATCTTTTGGGAAGATAGTGAGTTTCCACTCCATGTTGATTGTTTTCCTATAACCGCATGCCTCAAGCACAGCTCTTTAAGATTAAAACACTGACAACAGAAATGTGTGAAAAGGTTATCTGTGCTAAACAGGTGTTAAATCTACACCTTTAGAATATTAGAGATTTAAGGGTGTTTGTAATACATTAATTTGCACTGTATAAATAATTCAAGCATTAAAAATAGATTTACGTAAGGCTCTTTACAGTACATGAAGAGACAAGAAACATTAGTCTCATTCATTATTATGCAGTTTTCAAATTCCAAAATAGAAAGTCAAGGGAGCGTATTTCGTAGTACTTTTAGTCAAATGCAGCATTTATACTGAGGTCCCAATGCGATTGTTTGTAATTTCTGGTTTAATTCCATACTTTAAGCATTAATCACTGTGTAGAACATCTGTGTTTTTTGTATAATTCAAATGACGTTGTTTGTGGAGTATTTATACAATAGATATGGATCTACAGATTAATTCAATCCATGTCTTCCCAAAGGCTTTGTCTGCCAAGAGGAACGAGATTGACAAGTGGCGTCGGGAGTTTAAAGACCAGTGGAGCAAGGAGCAGAAGAGAATGGTTTGTGTGGAATAGCACATGATTTACTACATTCTTTTCAACAATACTTCTCAGCTCCTCCTGAATGTCGTGTGTGTTTGTGTGTGTGATGTAGAACGATGCGGTTGCAGCACTGAAGCGAGCTCGACAGCAGTACCTACAGCGCTGTGAGGAGCTAGAGAAAGCCAAAGCCATGACAGCCAAAGGAGTCGACGAATCCAGCGGCACTAAGACCCTGGACAAGAGGAGGAAGTCTCAAGATGAGGCGCAGTCTAAGGCAAAGCATCAAACACTCATTCTAGTTTTGACAAAAATCTATGCACCATAGTGAGAGAGTCCTTCATACAGACAGGATTAAGCTCAAGTCAAGTCGATTAAATCAAGCTGAGCTTGTGTTGATTGAATGTCTGTCAGGAACTTTTGGGAAAATGAGCACTTGGTGGTGTGCTGTTGTAGATAAATAATCAATTATGTAGTGATGTGATGCTACTCTAACACCTCTAAGTTAAATATTTTCCTATTACAGTTTTTTTATTCCCCCATTTCTTAAGCATATTGTCCAATATTAGCTACAAATTATTCATTCATTAAAGCAAGACGTCACACCTTTCATCTATTTTAATGTAGTGAAACGTCTGTGAAAGTGGTTAGTTCCTGTTATCGCTTAAATTATAGCAGATATAAATAGTTGATCACATACCGCTTGTCTTTTTCTCTACTTGCAGTTACTAAGAGAGGGAAAAAAACAAGTTGTCGCTATTGTTGCAAAAAATTATAATTTTTTTCATTTGTGTTAATGGCAATCAGACTCCGACATCCATCACTACAAAATCATATTTCTGACTTCATGATGACATCTCTGTTCTGTTTATGGAATGAGAATATGAATTACAATTTGTAGGTAATTTTGTGATTGTTTGTTTTTAATTTGATCTTCTTACGTCAGGTTTCAGAGGCTGAGTTGCTTTATAAGCAGTGTGTGAGCGATGCGAAGTCTCATCAGGATGACTTGGAGAGAGTAAAGGAGATGATCATCACCCACACCCGCAAGCTGATCTGCCAGGGAGACACCGTGCTCAAAGAGGTAGAAGTGTATTTCCAGTGATGCACATTACTATTAATGAATATTAATGCACTGGTTCTAATATGGTACGGTTTCCATAGTAACAGGTCATTCAATGGTACTTGGATGACAATGGATCTACTTAATCCTAAGTCTTATGAAGTAATAAATAGAATGAGCCTCTAAAAAAATACTCAAGGCCATGGTCTGTCCACACACAGGTGACGGTGAACATGTTCTTCTACCAGAGACAGCAGATGGAGCCGATCCCTTTAGGATACCTTAACCTGGAGGTGACCTGCAGGCCGTGCGAGCCTGGACAACCCTACCTGGACTATATCTCCAAGAAGTGTGGCCCTGGGCAACCCCTTCCGATCTTCACCTTTCAGGAGTTCATCCCTCTGAGCAAGAGGTGAGCTCTGATTAACTCCAGAAGACTGATTTTTTTTTTTCACATGATGTCTAATATGGGATTATAAATAAACTACAAGATTAACGTTTATTTACAATGTAAAAATAATTCGGCTCATTTTTAACGATGCTTGAGAATGTAAGGACTCTCATCTAGAGTAGACTCAAGTGCCGTTAGGGGAGGACAGTGTTTTATCAAGCAGTTTGTTATTCAGGATTAGAAATATTATGTAAATAAAACTTTAAACCACAACTGACAATTTTTTAAATTCAGCTAGTTACAATAAAGTAAATGTTGCGTAATGTTATTTGTTATAATTATGATTATAATTATTTAACATATACAGGGTGGCCCAAACGTCTGGATCCACAGGCAAATTTATTTATACACTTGTGTACAGTATATACTGAATGCAAGAACGGTGAATATTTCTTAAAGGTCCCATATTTCTTTAATACATGTCTCAGGGCTTCCCCATAGTGTATATGTTAATACTCCGGCTAAACACCTCTCTGATAATCCATTTTATAGACCCCACTTAATTTCACTGCTCCTCCAAATGTGCTGATTTGGTGTCAATTTTAATAAGCTGCTCTTGAGCCATGGTCCTTCAGAGAACAACCAAGCTGAACAACAAGCCAGGGGAGGGGCTCTCCATATACTGTATAAGGTCACATTAGGGGGGGAAATCATATTGGCTTGTTTAAACCCTGGCCAAGAGGGGGAGTAAATTTATTTATTTATTTATTTATTTTTGTTTATATGGTGACCCCATGTGAATTAGTGATGCGCGGGTCGGGTATTTTTCCAACCCGCGGGTCCCGCTTTTATGAAATTATTTGACCCGCCCCAGCCCGCACCGCACCACTGTATCTATTTTTACAACCCACACCGCCCCGCACCCGCGACCATTAAATAGACATACTAGGAATTGTAATTCAAATGAAAACAGCCTTTATTTCAGTCTGAAAGTGCTTGGAAACATCGCCCTTTTCATCGCCCTTTGAAAAACATCGCCTGTTTTTAATGACCCGCCCCAACCCGCCCCAACCCGCCCCGCCCCACAAATAAAGTGACAATTTCTTTACCCGCCCCAATAGATTTATTATTACTTTTGGATTATGAGGAACATCTGTTGTGTAAGTCTGTGCGAAACAATACATTTTAGAACGAGCGCAGGATAAACCCGATGTTTTGCGCAGCTATAAGAAAATAGTGCACACTTACTGACCAATCAGATTTAAGAATTGAGCTGCACATAAAACCATGCTTCATGCCTCGGTGGCATTGGCCACCCCGGTCACCCTTTTAGTTACACCTATGAAATATGCTGGACAGAATCACTACAGGATCATTGAATCAGACCTGATGCTGATGTTTGTTTATACAGAATTCGTAAAGTGAGTAACGCCATGCCGCCACTGCAGGACTCGTCTCCTCTACCTGATGACATGAGGCGCTACAGTGATGGAAGTACGTCAAAGCTGCTTACTGCAGCTTTAATCATGTGATAATAGTTTTTGATAAAACATTTGTTTTTAATGATTAAATTCTCTCTAAGTGTGTGTATTTCTATTGTTAATGAACAGGACGCATTGGACACAGTGACAGCGACAGCATTGGAGGAAGCCTAGAGTCTCTCTCTAGTCCAGGTGAGACGTTTATCACATTCATTTTCACTTCTTACATACAACAAGATCCAAAACAATGCTTTCCAAAATTCTTTACACAGGATGTTTTGTCTTGGTGTTGCAATAGGTAATTTATTATATCAAGTAATTGCAATAAAAATCAGTAAATCAATAAACCAATAATGGACATAACTTTTTTGTTTGGAATAAACCATGAACGATGGTCATATTTATAAAGATACTAAAATAAATTCAATGTTTAATATGAAAATGTTTTGTATAAATAAATATATTTATTTTATGCAATATATATATATATATATAAATTATGTATTACTTTCATTACATATATTTACAACATTAATAAATACATGAATTGATTATTTACTTAATATTTGACTTGATTTGTTGTTTTCTGTTAAATATAATATGCTGTTAATTCATATTTATTTGATATTTATTCAAGAATATGTTGTTTTTAATAAAGACAAATTCCAAGTTTAGTGGTTTTCTTATATACAGTAAATTATTTATTCTATATAATTTTATATTACAAATCTAAAAATATTTTAATTTTGTGTTAAGAATGCTGGCTTTTTTTGTAAAGCAGCTTATAGTATTAAATTCTTTTTTATTGTTTTTATTTATCAGATACTGACATACTGTATATCGCTATCATTTTTACACTACTTTAAATAGAATTTTAAAAAATATTATCACAGTGGAAAAAGGAAAAGCATTTGAGACATAACAGTTGAGAATGACTGACTTATTTGGAGTGTTAGGTACAGTGTTAAAATTAATAAATACATTTTTACATTATTATTATTATTATTATTATTATTACTTTATTGTTTACTTTCTGACTGACTTTGTCCTGAAGCCCATAAGCTGCCGAAAGCTCCTTCTACTGGAACCGTGTCCTCTGATGACCTGGACGAGAGAGAACTGAGCGCTGAATCTGGTGAGAGAACACACATACACTTGCAAACTGCAGCGCACACACACACACACACACACACACACACACACACGCACGGACTCACTCACTCACACATACATACCTGTAACAGGGCTGATGGTGCTATTTCTCATTTTCCTCTGCACAGAGATCTCTGATCCCCTAAATGAGAGTAACGGGCCCTGCTCCAAAGTGCGCACCACATCCCGAGCTGCTCTCACTCACCGACTCAAAAAAACCAAGAGCAAGATGCAAAAGTGCAAGCTGTGTGACAACTTCATCCTGGTTAATGGCATAGAGTGTGAAGAGGTGAGACAGGAGACATAAAAACACAAGATTGGCTTTTTTAATGTTGAAAATGATCAAATTATGTATTATTTATTACATCATATCATCTTCTAATTAAAACATTTATTGTACTATTTTACAATTGTATTATTATTATAATTATTTATTATTATTAATGTTTTTTTAGTAATCATTTATATTGGTTTAGATATATAATTTTTAGATACTGTATTTACATCACATGACATTTATTTAATGGTTTTATTTCAGTTTTTGTTTTTGTTTATTTGTTTAATGGTAATAAAAGTAATACTTTGTATCCGTTTTTTTTATTTTATTTTCTTATATATTTTTATTTAATTTTACTTATTTGTAGTTTTAAACAATGCATAATGCCACTAAGCTGAATTGTACCACAGACCTTTTGTTAAAGGTCCAAGGTAGAAATTTATATGAAAGCTAGAACCTTTAAACATTCAAAGGACAATGAACTCTTTATCAAGGCAAGTAAAAAAAAAAAATAGGTGGTGCTAATGTAAGGAATATTTTGTCCATAAATGTAGTTCATGTCCTAATGTCTGAGAGCACTCATGAATTTTCTTAGTATTATTATTAGTATTATTTGCATTCTTTTCTACTTGATAACTGATATATACTATCAGGAAAAAGTTAAACCACAAAAAGTAAACCTCAGACATATTAACATGATTATTACATTCTCTCTCTTTCTTATTACCCCTCAGTGTGGGTTTATTGTGCACAGGAAGTGTCTGGATCTGTGTCAGACTGAGTGTGAGCGAAGGATGGGGGTTCTCTTCGGGGTGGAGTTCTCCATGTTGCCTAGAGACCAGCCGCAGGACGTTCCCTTCATCGTGCAGCGCTGCACTGAAGAGATCGAGAGCCGAGCACTCACAGTGCAGGTACTGTACACACATTAATGACTCTGAGACCTGCTTTAAATGAGAGAATGGCCGACAACACCGTGAGCACACTTAGCTATTTCTCACTGGTTACACTGTTTTTGTATGTATCCATTTATTAACTCTAATTAGTAGTAGTAATAATAATAATTAGAAATAAAGAAATAAAATTTTGTAACGTTGAGTATCTTACAGCCGAATACACTCCCTGTTCGGTAATAAAGATTTGGATAGAGATTGCATTTTGTCTTAAACAGTAATCCCAGTAAAAAAATATTCAGTTTAGCTTTAATCTATTAGTGCAGGTGTTTGTTACATTGAGCAATTAGCTTATTAGTAGCTTTTTTTTTAGATCTGGCACATAACTGTTCATAACATTGTTGATCATTAACATGAATTAACATCAATTGTTATACTGATTTGCCTTCCACCTAACACACAGTATGAATGCAGATCAGTCCCTGCTATCCGTTTCATCCAAATGACGATGGGTTCCCTGTTAAGTCTGGTTCCTCTCAAGGTTTCTTCCTATTAGAAGAAGAAGAAGAATATTCAATTATTTGTCACATGTACTTTACAGCACAGTGAAATTTCTTCTTCGCATATCTCAATTAGGAAACTGGGGACAGAGCACAGGGTCAGCCAGCTTACAGCGCCCCTGGAGCAGATAGGGTTAAGGACCTTGCCAAGGGCTCAACATTGTCATCTCAGGGAGTTTTTCCTTGCCACTGTCGCCCTCGGCTTGCTCACCAGGGACTATCTGACCATTTTGATTCATACACATTCACATTCCATACAAACTTAAATAATTATTTTGATTGTGTAAAGCTGCTTTGCGACAGTGACAATTGTTAAAAGCGCTATACAAATAAAATTGAATTGAACATCACAATTACAGTGAGCTCTCAATTATGGTATTTTACATGCTCTCACCTCGGACTGCTGCAGATATGTTTGCTCTAACGACCCATGTTTTATCTCATAGTCGCGTTCCACATTACGGCTTGTTTTTAACGCCACAGTTTCGGACCAGATGAGGCAAACTGGTTTAAAACTTCACGCAGGAAGTTGGACTGTGACAAAATCGGCTGGACAGATACACAGACATACACACATACAGACAGGAATTTTTCTGAGACTGGTTTCAAGTTCTATTGTATAAAATATATAATTGAAAGAGCTAATTCTGGCCAATGTAGAGACAACCTCTTTCTTTTATTTATACTGTATACACACACATACACAGTGCAAGCACAGTTCTTAAATAAAGGTCACGTGATATCACACAACCATCTTATTTACCTGCCAAATATAGTATAGCTCTATCTATTCATCTCTCTCTCTCTCTCTCTCTCTCTCTCTCTCTCTCTCGTCCACTCTCTCTCGTTGATGTATATCAACTTTTAATAAACACTCCAGTGGCAACTAGTTACAAGTTTCTATTTTTAAGATGACTAAAAACTATATTTGGCAGGTAAATCAGATGGTTGTGTGATATAGCGTGACCCTCATTTAAGTAATTAAGTAAGTGTGCTTATATTTTGTGCTAACAATCAGTTTTATGTTTTTGGGAATGTTGTTATGAATGTTTGGTCAGATATCCTACAAGAAAAGCTTTTGTTAATCAGTCAACTATGATTATCAGTGACAGATTTGACAAAAAAAGAAAATCCTCCAAGAAATCCAGTCAGGTTAACTCATGTTAGCTAGCATGCCAGCTAAAAGAAGAAATTGTACATGGATGATCGATTACACTGCAATCATGATGTGCCTTATTAGTTTTTTTTAAATTGGCAACATTTATGAGGTGTGACATCAGAGGAAATGCTATCAAATGAGTATTGTTTACTAGCGTAGCATCTATGCAGCTAACTTTAATAAATGTTAGCAGTGTTGTGTTAGAAGTTAGAAGTTACACACTGAACTTTCAAGTTGTTGCATAATATAGCTAACTAGCGACACAGCTACAATACGATTCAGCATGACAGAAAGGATCTAAAGAGTATTACTGCAGACAGGATTATCAGTGTGACTGAAAGTTAATCTGAATTAGTCTGAAAATAAACACTAATGCAGTCAGTGCCTGAATTATTCCTCGAAATGACAGTACGGTGTCACTTAAAACACATGAAACGGCTAAATAAATACCTTCTTAAAAGCACGCTCCATCTAATGTTGGGTTCGGCTTCATTGGAATTATATAATTTTCCTATTCAACCGTTACACCTTTGAGCTGCAAATTAGAAAATTAAAACATGGCCGACTGAATGAAAGCTTGTCATTTCTTTCAAACTTTCCAAGCAGCAAAAGCTCTTAAACTAGCCAGAAATTATTTGGTAAACATTAGTGGCTAGTTCATGATGTACAGTATTAACTCATTCAAATTACAAACTGTATAATTGTTCTTATAGATTTAACCAACTACTGTATCTAATGTCCATCTATCCTTGTATTTCTCTCTCTCTCTCTCTCTCTCTCTCTCTCTCTCTCTCTCTCAGGGAGTTTATCGAGTTAGCGGGTCCAAACCCAGAATCCTGAAGCTATGTTACACTTTTGAAACCCAAAAAGACCAGGTTGACCTTTCGGACATCTCGCCCCATGACATCACTTCCGTTCTCAAGCACTTTTTCAAAGACGTACGTCCTGTATGATTTCTAACTGTTAAACCTTGCATCGTTCATTAAAAATCTAAAGAAATAACGGTAACATGTGGTGTGTATATATACACTTATCACTCTTTTATAGCTTCCTGAGCCTTTATTGACCTTCGACCTTTACAATGATTTCATCAACCTTGGAAAAGACATTCAGCGGCTCACAGAGAGAGACCATTCGGCTGAGATTGCTCAGATGGAGGAAAGCATAGTGAGCAATGTGAAGCAGGTTCTAGCACGACTTCCCCCCTGTAATTTCAGTACACTGCGATACATGATGGCGCACCTGTACAGGTAACACTCTCGCGATCTGTACATTTTAGAGTTAATTATCAAATCACAACAGATGACTCCCTATATACAGAGCATTTTTAGTATAGATGTAATTAAGTCCTGATGTGCCTTGTGATCAAATGTAAGCCTTGTCACAAGGGTTGCCAGTTTAACCATTTTCATGCAGCTACTGTACTTCTAAACTGCCTAGACATGCTCTAGATAAGTTTCATCTCATATGCATAATGTTTCTAACTCATCCCAGCTCATGCTCATTATGCTCAATATCATATGATATATGTATAATATAATAATATGATAAAATTTTATACTAAATAAATTTCTTGCCACTGATGATACAGAAAAATACCTGAACAACACTACATCAAAGTCATTGTCAATCAGTGTCAGGCTAAGATTATATTTCCATACTTCATAGAATTTTAAGTGACGTTGGGTTGCTTTTGGTAGATTTGTCAACCTTGAAACTGTTTAAAAGTGATTACAAGCAATCAATGGAAATATACACTCCCTGGCCACTTCATTAGGTACACTTTGCTAGTACTGGGTTGGACCTCTTTTGCCTTCCGAACTGCCTTAATTGTTCAGACCAAAGATTCAACAAGGTGCTGGAAACTCACCTTTAAAATGTTGGTCCATATTGACCTGATAGCATCTCGCAAATTTATAGGCAAACATCAGTTGCTGTGAATATACCGTCTATTATTGCTCTTCATCACAGCTCATTGTTTAATCTTCTTTCTCAGGATATCTGAGTGTGAAGAGAATAAGATGTCCCCCGGTAACCTGGGCATCGTGTTCGGCCCCACTCTCCTGCGCCCACTTGTGTCAGGCGACGTGTCCATGATTGCCATTTTGGAGAGCAGTTACCAAGCCATGCTGGTGGAGTTCATGATCTCACACCATGATCAAATCTTTGGCCCTGCTCCGAGGACATGCACACCTCATCCATCTGTAGCCTCCAACCCATCCGTGGGGACGGAGCCTGACACGGCTGACGAGTGTGGAGCCTCGACCAGAGAACGCCCGCGGTCTCTTGAGGTAGGAATTGTCACACGGTAGAGCTGAGATCTAGCTAAATGTCAACTGTGATGAGAAAACATTGATGCGGTCTGTGTTGTGGTTTTGCCTGGAGCTGCTTATGCTCTTGCTTCAGCTGAATAAACTCTGTAGGCGAATCCTGGAGATGAATAAATATACTGGTAAAGCGGTCTGGACTAGACACCAGGCCTGTGTGTGTGTCTGTGTGTGTCTGTGTCTCTGTGTGCGGCACTAGGATCAGGTCAGTGCCATCAGAACAAATGTGATATTTGGAAACTACTACATTTCTTTACATTAAAAAAAAAAAAAAAAAAACATTTTTTCCCTATTTTTAAAAATAATTCTTTATAATGATATTTTTTATGCAACCAAACGTCAACATATTTTAATTCATGAAGTTTTACGTAACCATGAAAAATATATTGCACAATAAATATGGCCGTCAAAGTAAATTTCATCACAAGCCCCAGTTTAACCTGAACACCCCTTGTAAATCAAATGCAAAAAATTTCAGCTGCACACACATCAATTCCAGATTGTAATAAAACAACATTTTGACATGATCAGCTTTTCAATCTGATCAGCTTGTGTTATTGTTTATTAATACCTTGAAACTTTTAATACAGTAACTAAATTATTTTGGAGAAAAAAAACATACCTTTATTCTTCATGATAAATGATCTTTTTCTATTAGATTTTTATTTAAGCTTCATTTTACAACATTTTAAACAATGTTTTGCTTTCCTTTACTGCACCTATTCTTTTAATTTTACATTATTGGTTTACATGAATCCCAAGCCTCTATTAATATTTACATGCGGCTCCAGTTTGAAAGGAATGAACAATTGCTAAATCTCCCATTGTGTGCGTATCTTTATCGTTTTAATCCATAATTTAAACAAGGAATCAAATATATTTGCCAAACGTAAATTATACTATATGAGTTCTACTGTGTGTATGTAGTTAGATATAGTTAGTGTGTATATGTGAGTTTATATTAATTTGCATGTAAGTAATTGGTGAGGAGGCTGTTGCAAAAAAAAAGAAAACATAAGAGACTGCTAACACAATGAGACTGCTTAAACAATGGTTAAATTAAAAAAATATATAAATAAATATATTAAATTGATCACATATTTTAAAATATAAAATTATAAGTGGTGTATTAATTCATGGAATATATTATGTGATGGGATTTCTTTTTATGAATAATCTACCCAACTGTAGCTTACTGTATTTTCTAAGTAGAATAAAAACTGCACTGGACAGTACTTTTACTATCTTTTTTAAATTAATAATTAGTAAGAGATATTTTTTTTTTGGTTTGTATAGACAAATGACTCTATGGTTTGAAATTTTAAAGAATTACAATGTTCTTGATTATTAGTGTTTCCAAATGTGTGGACTTTACATGTACTACAGGTTTGAGCGGTCAAATATAATAAATAAATAACAATATTTTTTGTTGTTTTCAGTTTTATAATTAAGTATACAATTCCAATGAAATATTTCTGATAGAGTATTTACATTTAAAAGTCACTAGAACTAATAAAACCAAGCTATGGAATTTAAAGAACATGATGTTCAGTATATTGAGATTTTGGGCAGATTTCAGTGTGAAAAAAAAATTCAGATTTCAGTGTGAGCTGCATCGTTATTTAAAACAATTCTGAGCTAAGTAATTCCTTGAGCACTTACGATTTTCTGTAATTAACTGCTCTCTATTTGTCTTTCTGTCTCTGTGTCAGTCATGGCTATGAGGAACATGCCTGCCATTGCATGGGCTCACTCTGAGAGTGTACTTGTGGACCCAATTATGGCGTGAGAACCGTCAACGAGGAACATGGAATTCTTGGAGGTTCTGCATGCGACAGCTTCAGCTCTGCAGCACTAGAAACTAGAGAAAACTAAACCCTTCCGGCAGTGAGGACAACTCTCCTGAATCAGACATTGATATAAGGACAATAATGATGGGAAAATGATGGGGAGCACCTGGTTTATAAGAGTGGTACAGTTCACATGAAGTGACTCGATGGATTAGGAGACAAAGGACCATAACCTTAGAAGGCAGTTTGAGGAGAGGTCTGTTTTGTTGGAAATAAGACTTCAGGTGCTCTTAAAAATCAAGGATTATTGTGGGCTAGTAGCTTCCTAAATGGTTGTACAGGATATCACACTGAAAAACTGTGTAACATGTAACCATTTAATATGGTTTAACATACATAAACGCATAATAGTAAATTTTTAACACAATACGGTTTGGTCATCTTAAATTATTGTGCATTTCATTTAATATGGGACTCTATGCTGAGATTATTCTAGATGTGTTAGCTTCTTTACATAACTTTTGCAGAGATATGATTTCATACTGACTCTCTCATCCTAAAATGCTGTATAAGGCAGGAAATAATTTTAGAACAGCATGTAGACATTTAAGGATAATTCTTCTGTTTTGTATATTTGAATTGTGTTCTCTATTGGAACATAAATATATATATTTTTATACAACTAAACCAAATGTGTTTGTGGCAGGGGAAAATATCATTTAATGTATGTTAGATTCCATAGTGATTCACAAGAGTTCTGTTTAATTTCTATTTAAATTAAGTTTTAAATGGTCTCTTTGTTTGAGTTTCATTTGGGATCTCCAATTTCCTCACAGTTTCCACAAAGGATGCCAGTAGTTTGCCAGGTAGGTTTGAATGAGTGTGTGAATGTGTGTGGTGCCCTGTGATGCACTATCTAAGAAGCATTCCTGCATCATTCACCGTTTTCCTGGGACAAGCACCAGATCCAGCTCAATCCTGATCAGGATAAAGTAGGATTGAACTAGGATTCGGAAATATCATAAAAATCTAATAACTGTTGCACAATACAAGGTGTGTAGCATGATATAAGGTTCTGAATTTAACGTTAGTACACTGCATGTCAAATGCTTTGTTCCAATCTACAGTACTGTGCAAACATCTTGACCCCTACACTTATGTCTCTCATTATCAGACCACCATAAAGAAACATCTAACTTAAGGCATGAACCAGTGAGAAACAGGTGCAGATGATGACTGATGATCAGGCCATGGACATTTGCTCCCGTTTAGTTTAATTTAATCAACATTATTTTATTTAATTTAATAAAAATAAATGAGGGGCAGATCTTTTGCACAATACTATATTTCAAAAAACATTATTTTAAAAGTAATAATAATAAATACATTCTAACAAATACTGACAATAAATTATTGAGTCGTATTATCACATAAATCATCTATAATTTAACCTGAGACACAATAAATAGCATTGTGCTCATTTCATGATTGATGTACAGTAAAAATATGACATTTTCGATAGTAGTGATAATTGTAAGTAAGCCCATATACAGAACTATATAATGCAAAACTATCATCATATATCTTGAACAGAGATGGCACAGTGCCATTCTTTATACATATTTTTGTAAGCATTTCACTCAACAAACATCTATTCCACCGATACATTTATACAATTTAAATATACATATAATTAAAATCCACTGTAAATCTAACCAATCCAGGACTTTTATATCAAATTTTTTACAAGTTTAAAAAAAAAACTTTTGGGATCAGATTAAATTATTTTTTCTTTTCCTCCAATATCAATACACCCCCCCCCCCCCCCCACCAGCACCTGCATACAGTATCTGTGCCATCTCTAATCTTATACAATAGCTATCCCATGGTAAAAGGATCTAAAACATTTTCTAAAACGTACCACAAGGTGGCAGCAGTGCAATGCATTTCCACAGTAAAGAGTGCTGAATGAGTAAAGCTGCTGGTTCCTTTTTATGTTATAAATGATGCCGTATGTAGTTGTAGATTAACTGGTTTGCTTCAAATCATTGTCCTGTTGCATGATCGCATTTTGACCAAGCTTGATGACCTTACACATTTGTCTATAGAATACTCTAGTAAACAGAGGAGTTCATGGTTGACTCAGTGACTGCAAGGAGCTCAGGTCCTGTGGCTGCAAAACAAGCCCAAATCATCACCTCTCCACCGCCATGCTTGACAGTGGGTATGAGGTGTTTCTGCTGAAATACTGTTTGGTATTCAGCAAACATGGTGCTGGGCATCAAGGCCAAACAAATCCACATTGGTCTCATCTGACGATGTTCATGAAGTCTTGTGGTTTGTTCAGTTGCAGTTTTGCAAACCACAGTCATGCTTCCATGTTCCAATGTACCCTTCCATATACACTGTACTTATTTAGTCTTGTTCTAATTATGCTGTACTGGACTAACATGCTCAGTGAGGCCTGTAGGGTCTGAGATGTAGCTCGTTTTTTCTATCTCTCTCTCTGAATTATGTGCTGGGACATCCATTTTTTATGAATATTGGCTTGAATGCTTTCTACATGTGAATAATTTTTCTCACTGTAGAAAATTGTAGAACTCCAAATTGAAATGGTTTTATAACTCGTACCAGATTGATGTGCAGCAACAATTGCTTCTTTAAGACCATTGCTTATGCCTTAGTGTTAACACACATCTGAATGCTCCAGACCAGCAAACTGCCAAAACTTCTGCTTTTAACGAGGTCTGCACACGTGCTGATGATCAATTAATTAAGAGCTGATGATAAGCAGCACCAGGCTGCAATATACCCTCATATCCTGTGGAAGCAGTAAGAGGGTACTTAGTGTGTTGTTCTTTAGTGAATAAATCATTGTTAGTGTTGGCAAATTGTTGTAGAATCTTTTTAAGATGAATAAAAAGCAGTACTTTGCTCCTCTGGAAAGATCCCATTCGTAAGAATTATGGTGATATGAACTATAAAGAGCTATAAAGAGTTTTCTACAAAATGTGTTTCGCATAAATCTTCCATTAAAGTTTCCTTTTAAGTGAGATTCAGTGAAGCACTATTTTAGGTCTTTCCTCAGTCCCAGGAAACATGTTGAAATTATTGTCTGACGTAATCATGTGTACACCACAGATTGAGTATTTTTTTAAATTCACATCACAGTGGAGTCTGGAGACTCTCAGGAGGCGGGGAGGTGACTCCTAGCCAGGAATCTGCAGGGGTTTTTCTTTTCTTCTTTTTTTCCATTACAACTGAACAAAGCTTTCTTAGTGAGTTAAAGTCAGGTACTGTAACTGTAGTTAGCAGGAAGGAAAAAAATGTTTGGTTTTGATCCTTATTAAAGATAAATGTTCTTGTAGTCATTAGCGGGTGTGATTGTTCTGTAGGAATAAAAATCTGAACCTCAGTACCTTAATTAGAGGTTTAATCTGAACCTCAATAACTTGACAACAAGTTATGGGATTATAAATAATGTTAATAAAAGACTTACATTTTCATGAGTAAAAAGCTCTCTGGTTCTGATTAATGACAAATATATTATTGTACTCTTTCACATAATAACTCACATACACATAATAATTATAATTTTGCAATTGTGGCAAAGTGGTTAGCAATGTTGCCTTGCACATCCAGGGTTGGAGGATTTAATCTCGGCTCGGGCGGATGGATGGAAAGATGGATGGATGGATGGATGGATGGAATCGTATTTGATTTTTAAAATCATGTTAAAAGTAGATCCCTGGTTTAATAGATTATACTTACACATTTATAATTTGGCCTTGCTTTTCAGACAGAGTCCAAGTGTAAAGTTAATGACAAAGTTAAGTTTTGTGTACAGATGGTTCTGTATTTTAGTTCTGAGGTTTGAGCGTAAAAATCTCCTGGACAAAACTTTATCCGCTGTTCCAACTCTGCACCTAATGCAATAATGCAAACAGCATCCGAGCAGCATGGAGCGCAGAACAATTTCACTCATAATACAGCACTCTGGTCAACACTGTGTGTGCAAGTGTGTGTAGATAAATATATGGAAGAACAAAGGTCCAAAACCAATAGGTGTGAGAGGGTGAAAGTGTAATGAGAAGTGAACGGATGTATTGATTTGAAACCTTGTGTGTGGAAGCGGCTCTCCCACAGCGGCCTGCCTTCTCCACTCAGCTCATATGAAGAAGATATGAACGATGTGGAGCAGCCTGTCCCACTAGGATCAGCAAGAGATGTGAGAAATGAAAGAGATGAAGAGAAGAGAGAAGAGTGGGGGGATGAAGAGGATGAAAGATGAAGTGACGGTGTAGAGAAAAGGGAGACAAAAGAGAGAGGAAGGAACGAGAGATGGGGAAGAGAGATGTGTGTGTGTGTTTGAGAGAGAGAGAGAGAGAGAGAGAGAGAGAGAGAGAGAGAGAGAGAGAGAGAGAAAATAAAAGACAAGATGGAAAGAAAGAAAAAGGAGGAGGAAGAGAAAAGATGAGAGACAGAAAGAAATGGACCGACAGAAAGTGAGACAGGAGAGGGGGGGGGGGGAAATGAGGAAGGTGGGATGAGGAAGAGTGGGGAGACAGGTGGGTGGGAATGAAGGAGACAGATAACCAGAAACAGAAGAAAGGAGAAAAAGAAGAGACAGAAACAAAGACAGACAGGAAGAACCATGAGGGAAGGAAAGAGAGGGACAGACTGACAGAAAGAGGGAAGAAATGAAAGAGGTGAAGGAGGGAAAGAGAGAGAAGAGGGAGGGAAAGAGAGACAGCCAGACAGAGAAAGACAAGAGGGAGGGAAAAAAAGAGGAAAAAGAGAAACAGAAGAGAAAAGGCAAAGATAGAAAGGGATGTATAAAATGAGGACAGAGTAAAGAGAAGTTGAGAGAAGAAAGCAGAGATTGTAAAGACACATGAAAAGAGAGAAATAGGAAGGAGGAAAGATAAGGAGAGTGGGATAAGAGACAGAAAGAGATGGACAGACAGACTGAAAGAGGGGAGGAAGGAAGGAAGAAAGAGAGTGGGGAGGGGAAAAGAGACATACAGACAGACATACGGAGGAGACAGGAGGGAAGGAGAGAGAGAGAGAGAGAGAGAGAGAGAGACAGAGACAGAGACAAAAAGAGAGAAACAGGAGGAAAGGGAAAGATAGTGTGTAAAATGAAGACAGAGTGAAGAGAAGTAGAGAGAGAAGGAAGCAGGGAGAGGTGGGAGAGAGAGAGGGAGAGAAAGAGAGGTGGGAGGAGTGAGGAGTGAGGGAGTAAGAGAGAGAGAGAGAGAGAGAGAGAGGGGTATATTTGAGCACATCTCGAACTCTCTGCTCCTCCATTGTGTTGCGGCTCTTCACCCGGACACACAGTGCGCGCGCCTTCGGGATTTTTATCTCGAACTTCCGGTCCGGTTCGGGTTCCGAGCTCATCCTGCGCGTGGAGTTTAAATCACACCTCGCTGTTTTTCCTCATCCGTATCATCATCATCATCATCATCACGAGTGCACGTGATCACCGGTGTCTTTGATGTTACCTACAGAAAGCTCGGGAGGAGTGTGTTTCACCGGCAGGTAACTCACCGCGCACCACACACACACACACACACACATGCAGGACGCATGCACGCGCTAACTCGGGCAAGCAGGTGTGTGAAAGGCTTCTCCAGAGCTAGAGTTCAGTACGGATCCGACTCACACACTCACAGAGAAGTGACTTTTCATTTTGAATTGATGGATTATAAAACATTATGAAAACTTTACCAGCATCACACTGAAAAATCTAAAGCTCTAACAGGGGAATGCATGCATTCTGGTGAAATAAAAAAATTAATAAAATGTTACATGAACGTTAAAAAGACGTTTTTCTCAGAACGCCTAATAAACTTAATGCTCCAGTCTCAAAATACAAATAAAATAAAAAACATAAATAGGTTTTTAAAAAGTACAAAGTAAATATGTGAACTAAATAAGCAAGCTTTCCTGAAAATCTTTTAAGAATTCCAATTGGTTTAAAAAATAATTATTATAATAATAATAGTAGGAGGAAGAAGGGTTATATGATTATACGTCCAGCATGAACACAAACCTAATGCGTGTCAGATGAACTCTACTTTTCTTTCTAAACACATTAATATTCATTTAGATCCAGGAAGTTATTTATGGAGTAATATATTTAAAATATTATACATATCTACTGAAAAATAGTTGCACAGGTTCTTCATTCAGAAATGGTTTATAAGAGGTTCCTATAACGGTTCCTTGAAAAATGTTCAGCTTCATCAGCAGGATAATCTGCACAAACTCTAAGGAACCCTGTGGCTTCACACTTTGACGCTTTATTAAATAAGAGGAACCCAGTTTTAATGAAACCTACTAAATCATGTATAAAACGCTTTAATGATTATAAAAGTAAATTAGTATAAAAGTGTGCAATGCTTATTTTAGTATGTTGTAAATTTACCATAATAATTGTCAGAATTGTTCCGCCGGGCTTTTTTGGATGATCTTTATTTAAAACAAAACAAAATAAAATAAAACAAAGAGCCCACTAAATTATATAGCCTATATATATTTTTAAACTGGGATGAAGGTGATTTTACAGCAACTTCTTGGAGCACCTTTAACTAGTAAAACAGCCCAACTGATTTGTTTACTGTTCTTTTTGTCTTCTTTTTTTAGAACATAGTCTTTATTTAAAGAAGCTCCTATCTGTTGTAGAATTCTACTTCCAACAAATCGAAGATAATGTTAATGTGTTATATAAAACCCAAATAAAAAAAATAGTGCATGCTTATTTAGACTCCTTTGTTTGTTTTAAATGTTATTATTTTTATTTCCCTCTACAGATTCAGATATATTGTCCAGATGATGATGATGATGATTAGATTATATCAGTTTAAATTAGATTAGATTGTTGTGAGCTGTCTGTCATCGCGCGCGTTTCTACAATAATACAAATGATCTCTATATTAGATTTTTTTTTTTTTTTTTTTTTTTGCCATTAATGACGCTGGAAATCTGAGCTGTGGTTGAAGCATTAAACAGGAGCCTTATGTCAAAACCAGTCACAGCATTGGTACTAATTATGACACACTATTTAGCGCGGTTTGGGACGCAGGTCTGGTCCTGAACCACTTCGTCTGAGTGACATTAATAGATTTCCCTTTTCTTTCTCACAAACAGGCCTCCAAATAATCATCCTGATTCCTTCTGGCACGCGCTCACACTAAAAGCGGGAAAAGATACAAACATCAAATTATCCAAATTCAAATTATTTTCCATAACCCTGGATATTGAATTAGCGAATTATAACACTTACATTAAATTTTACATTAAATCCGAAAATCTGTATTTAATTGTTTTAAATCATTATTTTAGATTTGTAAAACGTTGATTATAATGTCTTTCTACGCTCATGGTGAAATCACGCATCGGTGCAACTTAAATAAGCCCATAGGCTAACCGCTAGCACATTAACAGTAGCTCCCATTAATAAACCAGAATCTGTCACAAAATGTACATCAAATGCAAAATCGCTTTAATTTAAACTGAATTTCCGTCTTACAAACTAATAATGTTGGTCATTTTTCAACATTGGTTGATTATATATGTATTTGTCCCTGTTTTATAATGAATAAAATAAATGAATGTGCACGTGACGCCTTTGTAGAGACATGTCAGTTCATCAACAAATAAATAAATAAATCCAAAATACATTTATTTCAAATCATTTCAAATTCAATCAATCTGATCACGGTGCAGTTAACGAGAGATCTAGTTGCAATCCAATTTTTTTTAAAAATCGCAGTTTAACGGAATTGCTGGAGGAAGCATACACAAACTAATATTTATTTGTAGTTAGATTTTAATTTGTGTTGCGCTACATTTATCTGGAAGGCAATAAATCCCCAAGCCAGAGATTAATATATAATACAGGTCAGGCTGCTGGCGTTATATTTAGGACTGTAGGCTACAGAATGTAAATGTGTGTAAGACGTGTATCAGGATGTTAATTTGATAACTAGAGGAATTCACAGGGAAGGAAAATGTCGGTGCGGTACCGCAGTGCGGGCACCGGTTATGCGGCCGACAATAATATACACATACAGACTTCTGTTTAAAAAAATAAAGAAATAAAAACTAACCTTAATAAATTCAGATTATTTTATACTGTATTGGTCAACACTGGTCACGTGTAAAACTGAGAAGGAATCACATTTGGACGCATTTAAAAATAGATTAAATAATAACTCGATTAATTTTATTTGGTCTGCACTAGATTAAATTAAATATAATACTACTTTAAAAACGCCCAAAGAGGTGGTAATAATAATAATAATAATAATAATAATAATAGCACTGATATGAGATTGAAGATAATAATAATAATTGTAGGCTAATAATAATACCGCTGATAAGAGATTGAAAATAATAATAATAATAATGATAATAATAATAACATGTAGACCTTAGAATAAACGCATGTTCTAAAATTTCAGGATAGATATTTGCTTACGTATGATTCTCATTTTCCTGCAACGATACTTTAAGAAACGAATACCAATATATTTAGTTTAATCGTGTACAATTGTGTAAAAAAAAAAATATTCGTCTAATTTGTGTTCAATTTGTGTTTCCATGTTGATCAAGGTTTAAACCCAAAGATGCTGAGACCAAAGCATTTAATGCACATGTACACCAATATTCATAACAGTAGGCCTCTCGGGATAAGAGGATATTAATCTATAGCAAGCTGTAGCTCTCAGTCGCAGCGGTGATCCCGGAGAATAGCACTGCATTAGTGCACGCGCTCTACCCTTACAGCGTTATTTAAGGTCACGTGTCATAATGGTCCAACTTTGTACCTCAAATCTTAAATCATCCACGTTTCGGGATATCCGAGATAAGGTACAGTTTAGTACCCTTGTTGTTTAAAAGTACAGGACACTCCAGACATCAGGATTTAAAAGGAAAGGTACATTTATATTGCATCCTACTGACTAATACCTAATAACTATTAATAGTATAGTAGCATAAAGTGTACTATAATACATACTCTTTATTTATACTGTACATTAATACACTTTATTGATAATAGTCATTATAAATATTCATTATTCATACTCTTTACTAATAAGGAGTACTAATGATTCAGACACTATTAATGCTATATATTTATATTCCTTGTAACTACACTTTACAGATACTCTTCATTAACACTCTACGTACAGTATATACTCGCTTTTGCTCTTGTTTTTGATAGTACTTATTAATTCACTTAATTAATAATCTTTAATACTTTTTTATAAAAGCTCTTTATCAACATTCTTTATTAACTCCAATTATTGTCTGTTTAATACTTTTATTGACTCTTTATTACTATTTTTTAAAACTCCTTATTCGTAAACTTTATTGATAGCTTGAGCAGATAATTATATTACTTTATTGATTAGAATCCAGTATGCTATAACAGTTCACTATTGTGGCAGACTGTTTTGTTCACACTTCATACAGAAAACTGAGTGTTTAATTTGTAAGCCTTATAGATAATATTCACTGAGAGCTTGTAATTTTATCATTATAAATCATTAAAACATATTGATCTGCTGCCGTTAAGCCATTATCTAATGTAGATTCACTACTATTTGCTTTCAAAGATACTGAAATACCTGTATATGCGTAATTTCATTTCACCCCCTCACCTCACCCTGCACTCCTGTCCTCTCTGCCTTCGATTTGTTTGTGTGATTTTTTATTATTTTTTTACACATGTGGTTTTCACATTTACGTAGTTGTTTATGTGCGTTGTTTCACATGTAATTTCTTTTATGCGATTCATTTACAACATCACCATGTGATTTTCACATGTAGAGCATGTAATGTTATATTCACTTGTGAATTTCTTACATCATTCATTTCTCCACATGGTATTTATTCACCTGTAGTACACGTGTAATCCTCCCCCACATATTATTCATTTATTTTCCATGTATTTTTTTACATGCTGCTTTTTTCTAATATATTTCATGCAAGTGATCTAGTTGATATTTTCCAAAAATATGCATAATAAGTTTTTCATATGTAGTGCTTGTTTGAATTTTCACATATAATTCCCATTGAAAATTATTCTTTTATTTTATTTTATCACATGGTTTTCTCATGTGAACATTCTTTCCATGTTGATTATTTTTTCATACGTAGTGCCTGTGATTAAAATTTTCTGAGTGACTTTTACACAATATATTTATTTTCCATGTGAATTTCTCACATAGTGAAATTGATTACATCTTTTTACTTCATACTTTCACAGGATATTCTTTCACAAATTTGAACATCTTAATTTTTTCACACACGGTGTTGCTATTTTCACATGGGATTTTTCCCCCACATGATCCATCTAGTATTACTCCCATGATGTCATATGCCATTTACTTTTCATAACATCACATGGTGAAATGCACATTCACCTCTTTTTTGTGTGTTTTTTTCTATGTGATGTTTTTCCCGTAAGGAATTTCCAGCCCATCTTTCTGTGGATGTGTGAAAATTTATTGGATTATTATGTGTCTTTTCTCTCAGTCAGCACTCAGAAGGACGCCCGAACGGAATGAAAACAGAAGAAAACCAGTCATGTCTGCAGCAGGCTCCGTCTTCCACACCTTTTGGTGAGAAAACAAAATATCAGACATGATTAAGAACCAAAGAGATGCTTTTTTACTCTTAGATTCTGTTAAACTGAAGCTTTTTTCTATATTGCATATTCTATGTTAATTATATATTTGTCACCAATCTCATCAATCTACTGTATCTCTTCTAACTGTATGTTTAATAGGATGTTTATCTCAGAGAGTGGGTTACACTGCACATTCCAAGGAAGAGTGTTTTGCATTGCATTTTGTTCAATACTGTGATATTATTAAAACCTTAATAGTGAGGCACAGCTGTAGCCATGTACCTCCAGGGTCGAGGGTTTGAATCACACCGCCGGTCTCTGTGTGTTCTCCCTGTGCTCGGTGGGTTTCCTCAGGGTACTCTGGTTTCCTCTCATACTTCAAAGACATGCAAATTAGGCTAATTTGCATTTCCAAATTCTGCATATTCTCATATTGAAAAATTCTACAATTTTTCAATCCACTATAAATATTCATTTCGAAATTTAATATGTGTGTCTACTGTGTTGATCGATATAAGGATCACGGATTTGCAGCAAAAGTGTGTCTCTAATGCTCTGCACTTCCATAACTTACTGGAAGAGTATTAGTAACCGATCAGGAGATTGGATCATACAGAGTGTTCGGCTGATACACATATCAAAAATGTTTTAAAAAGTGGAATCTGATTAAAATAGCATATGCAGCTTTGTCGCCTGCTGTCCAGGAAACCCGAGTATTCACCATTCCACGTGTTCCAACTAGGATTCTGGTTCAATAAATTATTTTCCTATTCTTTTTCAAATCACATATTTTGGTTTAAGGTTAAAGCACCAGATCTGCATGATTCCGGACATCCAGGTTCACATAAATAAAGGAACTAATTGGTATTGCTCACTGCAAGCAATACCAAGTGTCCTACTTTTGTTCCTATAGTGTGTATCTTTAAACCTTTGTATGAAAATGATTTAAGCGTGCATAGTTAGACTTTAAGGACCACTGGACAATTGAGGTATCATTAAAACTTTATTCTAAACTTTACTTAAAAGTACAGGATACCATATAAAACGTACAAAATCTGTATCCCATCTTGTATCACAGCAACAACAAGAAAGTGTAGAAGATTAATTAATAGATAGATATCATTCTAGTTATACCATTGCAGTTATATTAGCTGTGATACTCATGAGAAGGATTTCTACAGACAAACTACAGGTGACTACCGTAGGATATCAAGGATTGTTTTCATGTTTTATGAATAATCATGTTTTAATAATCATATTTTAATAATCCTATACTTGTGCGCTAGTGATGCGCGCGTCGTCTGGTAACCCGCGGACCCCGGGCGGGTAAAGAAATTGTCACTTTATTTGCGGGGCGGGTTGGGGCAGGTCATTAAAAACAAAATTAAATTTAAAAATCTAATATTTTGGAATATCTATTTTCATATTTTATTAAGTTCTTTGATAAGGTTACTTCAACTCTGACCCTGAAGCTCAGCCCTGCTATCAAGAATTATGATCACTTGTGAATTTGTGGATTTTGTGTTTCATGTCGTTTAAGGCTTAATAGTGGCACAGCGGAAGTTTGCAAATTCTAATTTGTGTGTCAATTCCTGCGTGATGCTGCAGCTACTGTATCAGTGGCTAGGAGCCTAAAGAGAGCTGATTGGCCCGAACTCTCTCGGCGGAGATGAGGGGTGACATACTTGCGTCTGTGAGATCATGCAAGAGCAAGAGGCGGATAGAGCTTTTCTCTGAATGTGTTACATCGCCCCCTACTGGAGGGGTGTGATCAGCAGTTTCAAAAGATGCGTTTGTGGCGAAGGAAGTACATGTTAGCCTTGATCGGTAGCTGTCGGTAATGGACAAGTACCCTGACTAGACAGGTGGAAGGACATGGCCGAATAAGGGAGAAAATCAGGGCAGGAACCATGTCGTTTTATAATACAATCAAATTCTAATCCCATTAAAATATTTATTTTTTGAATTGTGTCAATTTACAAAGGCAAACTTTGAAGAGTTGAACTGGACCTTTCTGAATGTAGTTCTATACTAATCACCGTAAACTGTGATGAAAGCTAAAGTGATTTTCCCAGCATGTACTAGTACAAGTGACATATTAGCCTGTGTATTCCCCAATAGTAAATCAAATAAACAGTTATATTCCAGTGCTGCGTTTAGATGAAAGGCAGCATGCTGTTATAGATATACACTGGAATACTTATGAATGCAATCTCCAGGAGTCAGAAACAAGGGTTCATTGGATAATTAAGGACTCTTAACATTCAAATAAACTTTTTCTCCTAGGGAAACACTTGTTATGGAACTTTTAAGGTCGTTCCAGATTGACAGTAAAAACCTTTAAGACATGGGTTCTAAACAAGCTTTAAAGCAAGTTTTTTTAACTGTAAAACACACTCCTACTCTTGGCTATCGATTTATTTCATGTGTACAGTAATATCTAGTTAGTTATTAAAGTCATGTGGATTTTTTTTTTTCGGGTCACGGTACACTGGGAATTCCTAGACCCTGCTTTGACAATGATTTTTTATTTACATTTATCAAATCTTTAATTTTAAGTCACGCAAGAGTCAAAGGAAATGCTTGAGGAAGATTTCTATGCATTAGTCATATTCACAATCTTCATCAACTGTGAATTTACAAAGGGGGTTCAAGTCAAAGCAGGACTTTTGATTGTGCAGAATAACAAGTGAGATTAAAAACTCCCTTTATTTCTCTACATAATATCCTGCTACACTGATGCACCTCCCAGTATTTCACTAGTGCTTGGAAACAAACCATCAAGGTAGAGAGTTATCTCAGCATGCTGGAGCCATAAACAAACTGCCTGCTGAATGTCTAAAACACTGGCCTCCCAGGAGCTCCCTTAATGCCCCAAACACATCGAAAAGTCTCCTGTAATGTTCAAATGGTGTTGGTGAATGATTGTGTTTACAGTTCACACCGAAAAGTTATCCTTCGGATTACGCATTCCACTCGTTCCACATCAGCCAGGAACGTCATTCACAAACGTACGGCCTTCTATAAACATTTGCACCATTCAAATGTGTTACTGAAGCTAAGTGTCTCTTATTGCTGTACTGTGCTTGAAATTTGTTTTCTGCCTTCATTTGACGAGAAATTTCATCACAAGTCCCGGTTTGCCTTGAACGCCCCACACAGATATATATACAGGTTGGAAATGTCTGCACGCTTTCCTTCCAACACAAAACATTTAGGAATATACTATGGTCTGTGATCTTTTTTTCCCAACAGATTTAAAGTGATTTATCGGCAAGCAAGCAAATACTGTATTAATTAATATAGTATATATACTGTATATATATATATATATATATATATATATATATATATGAAAAACTGCATCTATAAAATGTCTTCTCTTAAACTGTAGTAACAATGTTTATTTTCATAAGCATAGGCATTATATATAAATCACACTAACTAGAGCAAAATCACATTAAACCACATGGTAGTTTTCCTCCATATTTCATCTTAACTTGTAATTAAAGGATTATCGTAGAGGAATTTCACAAAATTTTGATTATTTTCAGATTTACACTGAAAGGAGTTTATACTGAAAATGGTATCAAACATTTTTACATAACAGTGTGTGCTTATAAAACAGAAATAACATTCAGACAAAAATCTTTCTGAGGTGTGTGTGTCTTCACATGCAATTTCATTATGCATGCAAATTACTGCATATAATTGAATTAGATAGAGCCTTATTAAGGTTAATAAATGTCATTTTATGAAAAATGTTGCACCACCAAAACATGATTTTAATCATGAAACCTCATGATTTACAAAAACAAAACAATGAAACAAATTTAACCTACAAGTAACATTGTGTGAAGAAAATAAAGCCAATCGTCCACCCGAGTCCTTAATGAGAAACTAATCACTTGACCAGGGTGAGTTAAGAACAAACGTTACCTGTGCATTTTAACTGCTGGTTACCATGACGAGTCCTCAGTGTGTTTGATGTGTGTGTTTGGTGTTTGTGCATGTGGTGTGTGTGTGTGTTTCCACAGAGCATGTGGGCGGAGGTGAGGTGTGTGCTGGTTGCGAGTCGCCCATCGCTGACCGCTTCCTCCTGCGCGTCAACGATCAGTCGTGGCATGAGACGTGTGTGAAGTGTGCGGTGTGTCTGAGCACGCTCAGTGGGACGTGCTACTCTCGAGACAGGCTGCTCTACTGCAAGCACGACTACGAGAAGTAAGATAGCATGCCACAAACCCACACACACCTACACACACCCACACATACCATCTCTGTACACCTCACACACCGTTACACACCTACTCTGTACACCACACACACACCGTTACACACATTGTCTGTACACCTTATACACACTGTTACACCACACACACATGTAAAACCACAAAAGCAAACACAAATACACACATAAACACACAAAAATTTACACATTTATGAATACATACATACAAACAAAAGCAGATAAACACACACACACACACACACACACACACATAAGCAGAGGTGCTTATGTGTGTGTATTACATTTACTCGCATTACTGTAATTGAGTGGATTTTTTGTGTACTTCTACTTTTTAAAGTAGTTTTTAAAATCTGTAATTTTACTTTTACTTAAGTATGTTTTGTTT
>JAQQZT010000023.1:31086401-31098516 GCA_030068275.1 Clarias platycephalus | reverse complement strand
AACAAATTCTTATGAAGCAAACCCCTGGTCATATTTAAGCGACCACTTTGATTTCAAGCACAACAAAGGGAACAGATCTATTATGCAAGTGTGTTCCGTCCCCCATCCCACCCCCGCTGTTAAAAAAAAATGAACTACTTTTTACTTTTACTTGAGTAGATTTTTATAAGGGTAACTTTTCTTGTACTTCAGTAAAAGTTCATTAAAGTAACAGTACTTTTACTTGAGTACAAAATGTTATTACTCTTTCCACCTCTGCACATAAGCACATACACATACACATAAACACACACATAACCAGACACATATAAACATACACACTAACACACCAATAAACAGACAGTGTCGTAGGGGTGTAACTTCAGTGTATTCCGGTGATTAAATACCCCCAGTGTTCTACACCGTGGCGCTGATGAGTTCTTCACCCTGATTGGTCATGAGGTGCTGATTAGTTCTCTAGAACAGCAGCTCTGTCTGTACTGCAGCTGAACAGCACACGTTTAGATTCTCTTTTTTTATTATTAATTTTGTAAATATGTATTTATTTTTATTACCTTCATTTTATTTCTATTATATTATCTTTTTATCCCTTTGTTCATTCATTTGTTGGACTTTTTTTCCTTCTATAGTTCTTTCTTTCCATCAATAATAAGTTTTTATTGAATTCTTTCCATGTTTCTTTTTTATTTCCTTTCCCTTTTCTTCCTTTCTTGCTTGTTTTCTTCATCTTCTACGTTTTTAATTTCGTTTATAAATGTTTCCTCCCATTTGTTTGTTAATTTCTTTTCTTTCTTTTCTTATGTATTCAAAAAAAATTTTATTTTTCTCCATTTTTTATTTCATTGCTTCTTCTTACCCTATATACCATTTCCTCCCCATTTTATAAATTTTTTCTGTCTTTTTTTACTTTCATATTGTCCTCTCTTGCTTTCATATCTTTTCTTTCCTTCTTTTTATCTTATTCATCTTTTATCTTATTTAGTTTGCTTATTTCATTTCCTATTATTCTTTCTTATTATTTCTTTCTCCCTTTTGTTCTTCCATTTTTTCTTTCTTTTCTTTTTCATTTCTTTTTTTAATCTTTTTCTTTCTTTTCATTCCCGCTTCCTGTCTTGATGTCTTTTCTTGTTTTTTTTCTTTCTACATATTTCCTTGCCTTCTTTCTTTTTCTTTTTCCTTTTTTCATGTAATCTTATATGCTTCTTTCTTTTTACATGTATTTACAATTTATCCATTCTTTTTTTCTTTAATTCTTCTTTAACATCTATCTATCTATCTATCTATCTATCTATCTATCTATCTATCTATCTATATCTCTCTATCTATCTATCTATCTATCTACAGGTATTTATCTATCTATCTATCTATCTATCTATCTATCTACAGGTATTTATCTCTCTATCTATCTATCTATCTATCTATCTATCTATCTTATTCCTGTCTTTTCTCTCTCACTCTCTCTCATTCTTTCTTTTCTGCTTTTTTCATTCTTTCAGTATAGATCATTCCTGAACCTGTCCTTGATAACTGTGTAGTGAACAGCTTGCAGTTCATGTTGTTTTTAATATTCTGGCAGAGGGGAGACAAGGTTGTGCTGAGGAAGTGGAAAGTACCTCAGATAGAAACGAAGCTCAGCTGTATATATCGTTCCTACGCTGGAGAGTTGTGGCGTTAGATTAAAGGGAGCTCCAGCGGTGACATCACAGGGGTCATAGAGATGAAGGACGAATTGTCTGGCTGCTATCGCTGCTGTGAAATGTGTCAGACACCGTGGGCTGCCGCCGCCAACGCTCCTCCACCAGCCCACATCTGGGGCTGTCTCAGGGATAGCTGGGCGAGGAGGAGAAAGGAAGTGAATGAGGGAGGAGAAATACAGAAAGGGGGAGAGAGAGAGCAAGGAGACGGGAGGATCTCAGTTTTCAGTTCCAGAAATCTCCATTCTTTCCTCATGACCTTCACACAACTGTAACAGATTAAAATATAACAGGATGTTGTTCCACAAAAATGTTAACCTGAAATTACAGCTAGAGATTTTTTTACCTTGCTCACACCAACAGATAAAAACACGTCTCCTCTCTGATATAAACTCTCATCAATCTAAAACCCTGATCATTACAAATTATAATTACCGGTACATTATTACAGAGAAGTGAAAGGTGTCATTTGTTTTAGATTTACACTTTATACGGTCAAATCTAATCACTAACAAGCATATAACAAGCAACCTCACACTCGTCTTCACTCACTTCTTCACACTCCTTCATTCCTTTATCTCAGATAACGCTACCTGTTCTGTTCTTTAACTTTTCACGTGTATTAAAATTAGGCGTGTCATATGCAAATGGAATGCAAATAATGAGCTAGTGGGTGTGGCTTCTTCCCACACATCTAAAGCTGATTGATCTCCGTTACTCGCTTTGACGTCATATGACACTTTTCTGAAACAGATAGTTCTTTTTTTCCTTTTTTCTTTGTTGTTGACATTTTTCAAACTTTATTCTTTCATTTTTCTTTATCGCTCTTTATCACCTGTCTTTGTTCTTTACAGATAAATTTCTTGGGTTAGGGTTAGGGAAGGTTGCCCGGCTCCACCAAGCTGCCACTGTTGAGCACTCGAGCAAGGCACTTAACCCTATCTGCTTCAGGAGCGCTGTATCCTGACTGAAGCGTGATAAGATAAGAGTAAAAAGATTTAGAGTCTGATACATCTTGAAGAACAGTATGAAGATGAAGAGTGTATTGATAATGACTGTGAGGATGAACAGTATTATGAAGAGTATGAATATGGAGTATAATGATGAGGAACATGATGAAGACTGCGAAGATGCTTGATGATGTTAATATATTGCAGTATTTTGATATGATGTAATGATGTGCCTCAGCACAGACTTGTGACCCTTGGGGTGAGAATGCTGCTCTTGATCTTCTGCCTGATCCCACTGTTATATCAACGTTTCCGCTTTACACTGAAAACACACAGGGGCTTTTATCCTGCTTTAATTTGCAGGACGTAAGACGCTCTGAGAGTGATCATCGCTAACATGGCAGGCACACAGTCTGTTTAAAGGAGTGATGACTGAAACACCTGACCTGTAAGAGCTCCAACACAAGTCTGCTCCATCCCTCACACTCCCAGGAGACATGACATCCCACTGACAGAAACAAGATCCTTTCAATCTCTGTTCTCCTGCTTCTGAAAGACATTTCAAAGGGAGTGTTTTGGTTTAATATTTTTTTTATATCAGCCCACATTGTCATGTTTTATTTCTTACAAATGTACATAAAGCGAAAGACGACAGTGGCTTAAATTAATACGCAGCTCTCGGCTATTCACGCCACCACCTACTGATGAGTCACGTGAAGCCAGACAATTACATATCTTCACACTAACACACTCACAGGAAAGCGCTATCCACCATCTTCCACATGTGGGAGCTCACAGATGCTCAGTATATACCTTTTACATGTGCTGTCACGATGTCTGTCAGACATGGTCCCAACTTCTTCTGGACCAAAAAAGGGAGGTTACCAGATACCAGTGCCAAAACCCACTTTCAGCAAGAAAACACATCTGATAAAGTTGTCTTAACATCTTAAACACCATTTGTCTCTTAATAATTGCTTCTAAGCTCTTCTGAATCCCCTCTGAACTATCCTTATGTGTTTCACAGCTAACGCGAGCTAAAACGCTAGCTAGCTTCTAACACAAGGCTATATCGCAAATCACTCTTGAACCCCTGATCAAGGGCACTACTTGGTGTGTAGGACAAGGGATTATACACCCTACTACCTAGCGCACTAGCTCACTAGTCATTTTACACTATTTGGGGTTCAATCCTGGAACAGTTAGTTAGCTATTAATTAGAAAGAACGGAATGAGCTAATGCTAACATTAGCACACACCACCAAATCAAAGAAAACTTCTTGAAATTAATATTCTTATTACCTTCTTCATCCGTTTTCACACACTTGTCTCTCTTTTCGAAATAATTCCACAACAAAATCCTGCATAATGAACATAATCTAGAACAGAAGCTATGAGTAGCTAGGTTACTCTTTTATCTGTGTGACAAAGCCTTGCCTAAATCTGGTAGCTAATCATGGAATCATCAGGTCATCTTTTTTTAAAAAAGCAATGAAATACACCTCGGGTGTGATTATGAACGGAAAAACATAGCAGCCTTATGTCGGTTAACGGGAACTTCTGCCGATCAGTGTTGTGGCTAATGTCATAATGCCAAAGGTCTATTAGATAGCAATAGCCATAATTAATTTAGGGACAGTCGATTAACTGTATGTTTTTTTTATTTTTATTTAGTCTTCCTTTAAATTACAGAAACGTGTGTAAAACATTCTGTTTTCAAGTCATGTGTCATGATATGTTTCCCCATACGAGACTTGGAACACTCCTGCATCGATGACCTTGAGTGGATCAGCAACAATAACTCCTTGTGTTTCCTGCCGTCTGTCCATCAGCACCTCTCCAAACACGCGCACGCGCGCACACACACACACACACACACACACACATACACAACCAGCAGGAGTGTGTTTTATTTGTCCAAGTAAAAATCTGGCAGTAAATTCAAGCAAATTCCTTTTCTTACTTTCTTTCTTTTTTCTTTCTTTCTATTAAATACCTTCTTCACATTACTCACCTCTTCCTTACATTCATCATGTATGGAGAAGAAAGACAGAACAAGCGATTTCTGTCTGTTTTCTCCATTATTGTTTTATTCAAGCTCTCTCCCCTTTTATTATTATTATTATTATTATTATTGTATTATTTATTTATCAATATCTTAGGATTCCTTATCTGTCCTTCCTACCAGTTTCTTTCTTACTTTCTTTCTTTCTTTTCAACTTCAGCTTTACTCTTTCTTTTTGTCTGTCCTCCGTCCTTCGCTGTTGTCTTTCCTTTCAACTTTGACTTCTTTTTATTTCATTCTTTCCATCTAACCTGTTTTTTAGAAATTATTATGCACTGATATACTCTAGCTTCAAAATCTTTTTTAACTTCTATCCCTCTTTCATGTTCACCTTTCTTCCTGCATTGTATTGTCTTCAAGAAATTTGCATTCAGTTCATTTTTTAAATGTTACAAACACACACACACACATGCGCGCACACACATACACACACACACACACACACACACACACACACACACATTCGGGTTCATACACCTTCTACATTCATCAGTTTACAGTGTGTCAAAGGTGCACACACACAAACTCCTTGTGTGTGTGTTTGACACTCTTGCTGTTCTCTGTATGAAGCAGACAGTCCGTCACCCGGCCCTTCCTGTACACTCCAGTCCCACATTAATAAAGGCAAAGAGCCCCGGGGCACGTCGTCTGAGACCTGGTGCAGAATGAGTCAGAGTGAGGGGCACAGAGCCCCAACCTGCCCCTGCTCCACCACCAGCACCACGGTGGTTGAGACCTGGTGCAGAATGAGTCAGAGTGAGGGGCATAGAGCCCCCAACCTGCCCCTGCTCCACCACCAGCACCACCACCAACACTGTCCAGGCCACAAGAGCAGAGTGTTTCCTCAGGACGCTCAGCGTTTAATAATTTACTCAGTGGAATAACAGGCACTAAAATCTGCCCCAGATTCGATCATCCCCATGTTTACTGCCCCACCACACTATGTCCTGTCTTTACTCATCTTCATTCTTCCTTCCAGGTAGCAGCTATAGATCTTCCTTTCTTTTAAACCTTTATACCGTTTTCTGTTTCTCCTTAATTCCTTTTTTTCTCATTGAACTTATCTTTCTTCATTCATTCCTTCATTTCTTTCTGCTTTCTCCCAATTTCTTTTTTTCTTCATTCTTTTTTTTGTCTGTAATTAGTTCTTGTCTTCTTGTATACTTTTTATTCCTTCTCCTACTTATTTCTTTATTCCTTTCTTCTCTTCTTTCTCTTTTTTCCCTTCTTTTTAATTTAAATCTTCTTTCAATTTTTCCTTCAGTCTTTTCTTTCTTTGTTTCCTGTTTTATCTTTCCTTACTTTCTGTGTTCTTTTTCTTTCTATTTTTCTTTTCATCCATCCTTCCTTCCTTCATCCCCTTTTATGTTTAAAATATATCCTGTATTTATATATCCTGTATTTATCCTGTATATATCTCCTTCTTCCTTCTTTGCTTTGTGCTCTTATTCAAGCCTACATCTTTCTTTCTTTCTTTCTTTCTTCTCACTTTTATTTCCTTTTGATTTGTGATTTTCCCTTTTTTTCTTCCTTCTTCCTATGTTCTTTTTCCTTTTTCTTTTTTTTCTTTCTTTCTCCCATCTTTCCTTCCTTCTATTCTCTTTTTTCATCCTTTCTTTCTTTCTGTCTTTCTGGCCCTTTTTACTTTGTTTCTTTCCATCCTCTTCATTTTCATGTGTGTGTGTGTGTTTGTGTGTGTGTGTTCTTCAGTCACTCTGGATGTTAGAGTGGTTATTATATAATCCCAGGATGAGTGTCAGTGTTTTTAGGATTACAGCACACATCTACTCATTGACGTTATCCTACTCGACAGTTATCGTGAGCGGTGTAGCTCATCAAACTTAGCCTAGCACCATAATGCAGTTTACAAGCATGAAAGAAGCGGGCATTTTTTTCGCTCCCTCTCTCTCTCCTCACATCTCTCTTCTTCTCTCCCTCTCTCCTTTCACTGTCTCCAGTGGCTCTCTCTCCATTAGCTCGTTCATCACTGTCTGGTTTCTAATAATATTTCTCTGTACCAAACCTCATTGTGTGCTTGTTGAGATTGATAGCAGTCACGACACCAATCAGTTTATCTCTCCGTTTATTGCCCGTTTTCTCTTAATCATCTCCCCACTCTGTGGCTCTGGGTGTCTAGGGGAGTGGGGGGTGGCTGCCTTGATTATGGGAACAATGCTAATTACGGTCTCAGACAAGTCTCCTTGCTGTGCTGCGGATAGCAAGTGGCCGGGACTGAACATCTCTCACATTAATGGACGCCACCTACATTTGGCACCAGTATAAACTGTATGCTCAGGGAGAAGTATTTATGTAAAAAAAGGTCTAAAAACCTGGCAGGGATTTAGATAATCCCTAGTTCAGTGACAAACAGAGCACTTGAGCGCACTGTTAGAGGTTCAGAGGTGATCGTCTCAAAGGAATCGTTGTGAAGTGCTAGACAGAAGAGCATTCTAGATGCTTTTACTTATGAATAAATACCCTTGAGGATGCTTTTCCAGAAACTGTGGTACACATTGCACAGCATTATATGGTGCTATCAGACAGCTATGAACACTAGCCAGCATAACTAGCATTTATTCTTTTATTAGCTAGCTCGCTATTGATACTTGCTTCAGTGACAGCTAACATGCTTTAATGACAGCTCTTTGAAGATCTATTTAATGTTCATTTGCGTGGAATTTAATTGCACACTCATAAACATAAAAACGTACAACGGCATTGGTTGAATTTTTGGAATTAACTAAAGAATTTTCAAGTTACTGCGAAGTGCGTGGAATGGTAAGGTGTAAGAATGCATTTATTAAGTATATTTCAATTGCACACTCTATTTAAATTTCAAATTAGCATATCATCTCTCCCCATGAGATGAAACAAAGTCTATTCGTTCAGTAGTTTTTACGTGATAACAAACAGAGAAAAATTCCAAAAACCATCTTAATGTGTAACTATTACACATTTTACGTCCCCCTAAATTATCTTTTTGCAAATATCTTCAATGTATAGACACGACAACTTTACAGGTTAATTATATGCATAGAAGATTAGCTAGCTAGCTATTTATATTTAGCTAACATGCTCCAGTGACAGTTTCTAGCCTGCTAGCTCTATTTAGTGCATTATTTTATATTACATATAGCTTGTTAGCCAGGTTGAATGTATGAACTTACTGTAATCATGCCTATGTAACACAGTGTAACACAGTAACAGTAGATAAGTACTAAGCTAGCAAGTAAAATACAAAAAAAAAAAGAGAAAACTTTTTTTTTATGAATGTTAACCTACACTGAAGAAACTGTGGATTTTGCTATATGGCCATCTACTTAGCTATACTTTTTAGCTCTATTCAGCTAGCTCTATTTACTACATAATCTTTTGTTACTGTTAGCAAGCTACGTATGTACAATATATTTAGCCAGCGTGCGCCAATGAAGATTTTTACCGATATTAGCCAACCAATAACTCTGGAAACAATAGTGAAATATAGCACGTTATGCTCAATACAAAAACTGTCATTAAAAAAGGAAAGTACTACTTCATGGATAGGGAGATAAACTTGATCTCAGAAGACGAAACATCTTGAGCAGATGGCATCATAAAAAATAAAAGATGGATAAAATGAGCTAAGGAAGGAAAGGGAATGCTTAGCTGTACTTGAAGTTAGTTCTTCATTGTGTTGTGCTTTTTTGAAGTCTTCAATTTTCTCTCCTTAGTATTTAATCAAAAACTATCATTCTAAAAAAAATAACCTAGATATTCAAATATCCAAATGGATAATCACGTTGTTTCATAGAATGAAGTTTAGCAGAAGGCCAGGAGGCAAAGGTCAGGAGAGGCCAGAAAGAGACAGCAGAGGTGTCCACATGACTCCGAGGTGTCTTCTGCGATATTGCTGGCGTTTTTGCATAATGCCTGATGAGTTCTCATCATCTCGGCTCCCCCACAACAATTTCATTACAGACGGCTAATAAATGTTTCATGGCAGAACAAGCTGCTCGCCTCCACTTTATTAAATCTGAGATAATAAAAGGAGAAAATCGCGAACGGGATGGAAGGTGTGTGTGTGTGTGTGGGGGGGGGGGGGGGTGGTTGGTGTGGAGGGAAGGAGATATAGAAAACAGCGTAGACATTCTCAAACAGGGCCTCCGTATCTTCTGTTTCTGGGGCAACGGGTCCCCCCTCACTCCTCTCCCTCCTTCCTCTCGCTCTGCCACGGAGACACAGGAAATGAAAATCTGGCTGACAGGATATTGCGTTCTGGTGGCCTGGGGATTAGCTGCCTTATCCAAACACATACGCGTGTGCACGCACACACATACACACAAGCACACACACACATACACACATAAACTGGTTCACGCTTACCTCGTACAGACACACCTCTCCATTGTTGTCTTATTTAATCTGTACACCGCCGACTATCTCGCACACACGCTACATAAACGGCTTTGCATGGGTGATTCAGCTTGTGTAAACCATGTGCAGGTTTATAGTATCACTCGGCCAACATATTACACACACGCGACCGAACACATCCACGCCGTCCGCACCTGTGGCTGTCACCTCATCTTAGGAAAATCATATGAGCATCAATCAATTCCCGTGACCTCCCTGTTTTGATGCGATTATCATAAAATTGCAGTACGTTTAGGGATTTCTTTTAGGCCTTGGAAGATTAAAATGTCCAGAGGGCATGAAGAGGGAGGGGACCGTAGTGCTATATATCATTCACATCATCATGCGCATAAAGAGCTGGATGTGTCCTGGCCTGAGCAAAAGGTCTCGTGTAGCTTTTTGGTATATTTTTGACGATCAAAATGACAAATAAGAACAGACACGTCAAGGTATATAGTCATATCGTCCTGAGTGTCTCTGCTGTTTAGAAAACATGTTTGTTTGTTTTTTACCGTTAATCCTTATATTAATCTCCAATACAAAATGTATTCTTTAAGACTTGCATACTCATGCTTGATAGTTATAACAGCCACTTAATAGGCACAAAGTGTTGTACTAATGTATTTTATATAAAATACAACAGAACATGATGTAAAACCGTCCTATGAGTCCGGCCTAATATTCTAACAAACATTTGATTGACATCTGTCTGTACCAGTCTCAAGCCAAACTACATGCATTGCCGGAGGAAGAAAATGACTTTGAGCTCTTTAACAGAACTATCCTTGCTAGGTTAGCGTCCACTTGCTAGGTCTGTGTTCGTATGCTAGGTTTACACTTGCTTGGTTGCTCTTTTTATTGCTAACTTTGAGTCGCTAGTTAGCTTTCACATGATAGGTTTGCAAGCACAATTATTCAGTGATTCATGACTCGCTAGGTTAGCTTTTGCTCACTAGTTGACTAGATTGATGAGTTTTCCTCGATTATTAGTTTTCACACGCTAGATTTGCCTCTACACATTAGTTTTTGATCTCCTTTTTAAAAACTGGTACTAATTTAAACAAGTCTGTCTGGAGTTGCTTTGTTTCATAGAAAAATGAAACCTTTGTAACTTAACATGCTAACTCTTACTCATTTGCAAACGTGAGACGCAAAACTTACCTGACTTTAGCTTTGCCCACTTTATATTAAAAGTCGTCACTTGCTGTCCGTAATTTATTCTGCACATTGAGAATCATTAAAGGCAACCAGGCATTAAGAATGATCACTAAACATACTTTTTTTATGTACATATTAATTTAGATCAAATCAAAGCTACGTCATCTTCCCTCATTCTCTCTGACCTCATATTTGTCAGCGAGTGGAATGATATATACATTTATCACCTACCTGTTGGTGTTTGCATATTATCTTTGAGGATATTTGCGTTTCTGTGGGTGTGTGTGTGTGTGTGTGCGTGTGCGTTAGGGAGTGTAGCAGGCGAGCGTAGTGGGGAATGCTGGGAGATTTTAATAACGCAGAAGCAGTGCACTGAGATTTAATAAAGGGAGATGATGTGATTACTGAACCCTGGCGCTGAGCCACCTTGCTTCACAGCAATATCCGCTCATATACACACACACACACACACACACACATAGACACACACACTTTCTGTTTCTCACACACACACATAGACACACACACACACCAATATAAACCATGCAATTATATTTACATGCATGATTTACATATCGATTCTTAATATATACACAAATGCACCAGCACAAAAAGCATGCAATATTTCTGACGGTGCACAAACCTTTCTTCAAGATGTCCTAATGTGTGTACATGCATGGAGAAGCCACCCACACCAAGATTCATCTCAGATCTTTCCTAAGATTTATCAGAAGGATGATACGCTGGGCCGCGCGCCTACCTTACCGTCTGGGTAAGGTGAGTTTCGGTCCCATTTTCCCAGAGGTCATAATCACGGTCAACCCCTTCACTCCTGAGAGATCAAAGCTGTGTGTGATGAGTGATTGAACACAAACCGAAACCTCGGGAGTATAGCTCAATGGCAGGGTACTTAATTTATTACGATTACAATTCTCTTCCTTTTTTTGTGGTGCTACACTGCGTACTGTTTGATAGAAACATTCTCTACAAACGTTGTATTGGTGCCAATCACATGTTCGTCAGGTAGAGCTTAGTACAGTTAGCCTACTAACTGTCATAAAAGGAGAACATCCTGCTTTTACATTAGAGCATACAGTATTATCAGCATCAGGAATCCTTAATTATTTACAGTAATCTTAAACGAAATAAGGCAGGCTGTTGCTTTTGTGTGCTTGTGATTCAGGCGCTAGCGTTACTTTTACTGTGATGGTTACACGACTAATACTGACTGGTATAAATGCTATTTGAGTACTATTCTGACCGCTACTTGAATACAACTGACTTGAATTTTACTGCATATCGTACTGTGTATGAGTGTATGTGACAAATAAAATTTGAATTTGAATTTGAATTTGAATTTAGTATAGGAGCGCTCTATGACTGCTATCTGCATCCTATTGACGGCTGTATGAGTGTCACTAGACTATTACATGAAAGCTGTTTGAGTACTGTTGACTTTTATGTTACTGTTATTTCAGTATTATTGTTTGCTATATGATGCGTTTGAGCGGTACTGACTTCTATATGAATGCTACAATATATGAGAACTACCGATTGCTTTATGTACAGTATACTTTTCTATTTAAGTACTCCTATCTACTATATGCTAGTCGTTGGAATATTATTAACTGGGATATGAATGTTATTTTAGGTCTACTGACTGCTAAATGAGTGCTATATAAGTACTACTGACTGCTATATAAATGCTATATGAGTACTACTGACTGCTATATAAATGCTATATGAGTACTACTGACTGCTATATGAATTGTATATAAATACTACTGACTGCTATATAAATGCTATATGAGTACTACTGACTGCTATATAAATGCTATATGAGTACTACTGACTGC
>JAQQZT010000023.1:31074203-31086101 GCA_030068275.1 Clarias platycephalus | reverse complement strand
GAGTACTATTCACTGCTATATGAATGGTATATGAGTACTACTGACTGCTATATGAATGGTATATAAGTACTACTGACTTCTATATGAATGCTATATGAGTACTATTCACTGCTATATGAATGGTATATGAGTACTACTGACTGCTATATGAATGGTATATAAGTACTACTGACCGCTATATGAGTACTACTGACTGACATACAAATTGTACATGAATACCATTGACTAATATGAGTAATACTGACTGCTATATGAGTACTAGTTACTGTTAAATAAATGCTATATGAGTACTACTGATTGCTATATGAATGGTATATGAGTACAACTGACTGATATATGAGTATTACTGACTGTTATATAAATGCTATAAGTACTACTGACTGCTATATTGGAACATATGTGAATACTACTGACTGCTGTGTGAATGATACAGATGTACTGTATATGAGTACAACAGGCTGCTATATGAGTACTTGTGATTGTTATATAAATGCAATATAAGTACTACTGACTGCTATATGATTGGTATATGAGTACAATTCACTGCTAGGTTGTAATACTTTCAATTCTAATAACTGCTATGTCCATGCTACATGAGTTACACTGACTGCTATAGGAATGCACTGTGATTACACTATTTGTGTAATACTGTCTTATACTATTTGAGTGCTATATTTAAGAACTATTAACTTGTTTTAGTACTAATCACTGATATATGTATGATAAAGGAGGATTACTAACTTCTATAACTACTTCTGACTGCTATGTAACTAAGTTCGGTTGACTTTTGAATGCTGTTTGAACATTAATATATGAGGTGAAATGTATTTGAGTACATGAACACTATTTGAGTGGTACTGATTACTGAACCCTATCAAGTCATATTGAATACTGTATATAATCATTATTTTTGAAAACTAGTTACTGCTAAATGAATGGTGTTTGAGTTCAGAATGCTATTGAAGTAGTTGTGTCTGCCAGACATATAGTATCTAAGTACAAGTAACTACTGATTGCTATTTGAGCGTTTGTGCTATAGTGTATGAATAGTATTTGAGTACTATTGTTTTGTAATCGAGTCATTTTAACTGCTGAATAATGAGTACTATTGTTTAAGTACTTTTGAGTCTTGAATGTCTTTGAGTACTAATTGCTTCTAAATGAGTGGATGTTGAATACTACTGTATCTGCAGCAATATGAATGTATTTGAGTACTACTGACTACTAAATGAATAGTATTTGCGTACCGTTTATGGCCATGTGACTATTAATTTAGAATTAACTTTACTACTGAATAATATTTGTGTACTATGACATTCATGATATTTGGAGGACTATTGACTGAAAGAATGAATATTTTTTGAGTGCTGTCTACAGGAATATGAATGTTTTTGAGTACTCCTGACTGCTAGATTAATGGCATTTGAGTACTATGTATGGCAATATGAATGCTTGTACAACTGAATACTGAATACTATTTGGCTGCTGAATGCTTTGAAGTACTTCTGACTATCTTATAGCAAGATGAATTATTTTGATTACTACTGACAAACTAGATGAGTGAAATTTGAGTACTGTTTACAACAACACAACAAGACAAATGTCTTTGAGTACTACTGAATGCTATATGAGCAGAATTTAAGGACTATTTACAGCAATAGAAATGTTTTGACTACTACTGACAGCTACATGCGTCGAATTTTTGTACTATCTACAGCAATTCGATTGCTTTTGAGTACTGTTGGATTAATAGTATTTAAGTACTCTGTATTGCAATATGAATGTTTGTTGGGTACTACTGACTACTAAATACTATGTTGCTTCTGAATGTTTCTAAGTACTCCTGACTATCTACAGCAATATGAATGTTGTTTGAGTAATTTCCACTCTTGTTTACTATCTGAGTTGTATCGACTCCTTGAATGAATTTTGAGAAACACTGGCTTTTGTATAAATGCTGTTTTTAACTAGTATTGACTGCTTTATGAATCCTTTACATCTCGAATGACATCTACTCCCACAAGACTCTCTGTTTGACAGGAAGACACACGATGAGATGAAATGTCATTCGTTATTGCGATCGTATCTGCCGGCGACGCCCCGATTCGTCCGTCCCATCGTTCCCGGTCTCCTGTGAGCTCATTTGGTTTGGTGATTCTGATCTGCGGATCTGTTGCTCAGGGTGACTGTGAAGAGGGCTCAGTGTCTTTGGTATGGGTGTGTTAAGTAGGTGTAATTTTTGTTGGCGCGTTCGGCAGATGGATTGAGACAGATTAGCTGTAGCAGCTGCGTTTCGGACAGGATCATCACATCCACGCAGATCAGACGCCTTTATGTACGGACCTGGCTGCCACTCCCTTCACCAGATTTAGGGAATAACACCTTCTTCACACTCAGCGAGGGTTCTGGAGCACACATATACACACACATACACAAACACACACAGACACAAATGTACACACCCGTTCCTCCTTGTGGCCCTGTGCAATAGAATCTTGTTTTGTTGAAAATGTTTTTTCATCTCGATGCTCTTCATTTTATGTTGCTCGCTCGGGTTATTGCTTTTTCTTCTGCAGTAACTCTCACATATAAAAAGTTTCTCTTGGGTTTCTTATTACTTTCAGCATTCACTTTTTTTTGTCTCAGTGCACATTCCAGTGTATGGTTTCACACCACGATATAATGTAAGATGAGGTGATTATGCATATCACTTAGGCTCGTGCGCAACTGTGTATGTGTGCACACACACACACTAACGCACATGAACACGGATACCTGGCAATGCATGTGACCCTACGTATACAGGCGTATCCCTGTGCATCGTGTTTGTTTGTGCATGTGTGCAGGAGTGTACGAACGAAAGAGCGAGAAATGCTCTGTTTATTTGAGTGTGTGGAGAAAAAAAAGAGAGAGAGAGAGTTAGAGAGGGGAGAGATTAACCCCATGCTATTCTCAATCCTCGTTTATGAGTTTATAGCGGCTGTCTGGGCATCGCACTGTTTAAACAACAATCTAATTAATCCCGTCTTTATTAGTTTCACCGAGCTGAGCTGTGCCGGGAGAGAGGGAGGGAGCGAGGAGGGAGGACGGGCAATTCTGCCAGAAAATACTAACAAAAGGAGGGAGGGCACGGACAGGAAAAGAATGAAGGATTTAGGAAGAATTTAAAGGCGAATAAAATGTGCCTATAAATAAGAACTTGTAGAGGTGAAAGTAAGTAGGGGTCTGTGATGGCTATTTTTTGTTCTAACATGATTGGGATGGAGATCTACTACTATAAATGTTTCTACAGTTATTATTGAAATATATTTAATAAGTCTAGATCATCGCTTGAATAGGACGCTTTTTTTTCTTAAACTAAGGCTCAGTAAAGGAATCCAATTTACAGATTTGTCATCATCCTGAAGTTAATTATTTTCATACACATAACACTGTTTTATGCATCATCTGTCCACTTTTTCATTCATTAAAGAATGTCATGCTTTATGTCCATTTCTAGGTCATATTTTGTTCCTGTTATCAGTGACGTTATGGCATTCCCTCACCAGCCATTTTTTTAAACTTCAAATTTATAAGAAAAAAAATGCAGCTTGTCACATTACCTCAAACTCCTTTGCCCTGAAGATTTCCTGTGTCAGGAAGCTTAACAGCTTTTACAGGTGACACTGGAGACTCATTCCAAAAGAAATCCGAAATAAAAATCTCCTTGTCAGTCCATTTGTGTAAACCAGTTATCATTTACAAATGATAACTGCTCCTGTAGTTGCTCCTGTAGTAGCAACTTGTAAACGTTGCTACTACAGGAGTGATAATGCATTAGTCTGAGTGATTTAATATCAACCTATTAATTAACCTGTTTATACTACCCAATTAATATCAACCTATTCTTCTGTTATAGAAAAAAAATCAACACCTTCTGACCAATCATAATCAAGACTCAAAACTTACCTCACTATAATTGTTTTTTCTTTTCCTGCAGGTGACTTTTTATGGAATAAAAACCCTTTGAATAATTATGATTGTATACGCAGTATTTACCTGAATTATATTTATAAAATAAATAAATAAATCCGTGAATGGTTCACTAAAGTTTTTCTCTATACTTGAATCGCTCTCTGGACTCGAAATTTTGTGACCCCCTTGTAAAATCTCATGTTCACGAGAGTGAACATGCTCTTCTGAGTATGCAGAGCAGCTTCAACACACAGCAGTGAATTAAATGAAATCATTTTTACAGTCGACATTTCAGTGTCTCAATGTGTCTTGTTGCTAAGTGCTGCCCCCCAGTGTCTAACATGAAACACTGCACAGATTTTCAACTGAACTGGTATGTGTCAGTTATCAAATATATAAGAGCTGCCCTATAGGTGAGGTTTCATACAGTATTTGGTCTAAATCAATACAAGGTTTGAATCATTGAGCATCTTATGTGTACATGAAAGATGAAGACATATTCTACAGTATGTATTGTACACATCACTTTTGTAATGCCTTGTGTGTGTGTGTGTGTGTGTGTGTGTGTGTGTGTGTGTGTGTGTGTGTGTGTGTGTGTGTGTGTTTTAGGCTGTTTGTGCGGAAATGTAGTGCATGCCTGCAGGTGATTGGCCGCTCAGAGCTGATCATGCGTGTGCTGGGGCAGGTGTATCACCTGGGCTGCTTCAGCTGCTGCGAGTGCGAGCGCCGGCTGCAGAGAGGTGACGAGTTTGTGCTCAAGGAAGGTCAGCTGCTCTGTCGTGGAGATTATGAGAAGGAGAGAGAGATGCTCGCTGCCATCAGCCCTGCGCCCACCGAGTCAGGTGAAATATATTCTGTTTTTATTATCATGTACATCTATAATGTAGGAAGGACAGGACAAGGATAAAGGCACTACATAACTAATGTACACAAGAAAGTATAAGACGCACTTCTGTTTTACATTATTTCACAGTTTTTTGGTTATACTGTAATGTGTTATATATTATATATATAATGAAACGCTCTTCCATTAAAAAAAAAATATTTTGATCGTTTGAAAGTAAACAAAATTTTCAGTAAGTCTATAGTAACAGTAACCTTAAGATCAAGCCAGGAACCTGTTCAGGAACTCTGAAACTCTTGGCTAATTTGAGTACTATCAGGAATCTTGTAAACATATCCAGGAACTCGTCTGGGAGAGTTATGGAATGCTTTATTTCCTCAAAAGTTGATACACGTTTAAAACCAAAAACTGACTATTTTGTTTTGGAATTTAAAATAATGCTTTATTTTCTTCTTCTTTTTCTTCTAGCTCAAAAAAATCTGTTTTAAAAATCTGTTATCTAATTTTTGCACATAATAATAAAAACCATAAAGAACAAAACAGCTTTAATGTGCTGTGTGATTCTCGATAAGTGTGTTATTTAAGCAATATCACATGAGAGGAAGTGCTGTTGTGCTGGTTATCAGCACAGATGTGATGAGGCAAAGAAACAACATTGAAGCAATTATCAAGTGGAAAAAGTGTTGTTTAAAATGACAAAACGTTGTCAGATGTGTTTTCTCGTTAAAATGCATCTGTGACTGGTATTTAATGTATATTCTGGCAGGCAGCTGGTGTCCCGTCAGTGCTGCAGACCATATCAACCTACTTTCACCCATGATGTGACTGATAGTTTGGTTATAATTAATGGTTATTAGAACACCTGGGACACCAAGTGAAACATATAGTTAAATGCCTCAGTGCTGTTACCGTCTATTATCATCACTCCTGGAAGCCTCTCGTCCAATCAGAATAATCGGTCAAAACTAACTGAGTTTTAATTTACATTATATTATATTATGTCTTATCATAAAATCACATCATGATCACAGCTCCTTTAATGGTGTAAAAATGCAAATCAAGGACTTGTCAAAGAACTTAGAACGTAATCAGGGACTTAAAGAACTTATGTAGGAACTTGTCAAGAAGTTATTTCTCAAGAGAGTTTTTAAAGGTCCTCAAAAGGTTCCAGTAATCAGTGTGACTTATTACAAAACTACCTGGAGAGGTCACCTGTTTATTTTTTTACTATTAGAAATGAGACAGACTTGATCCCAGGAGTAGCATTGAACTGACATCAGTAAAGTAATATTAAAAGTAATATTTATAGTTTGTAATGTATTATATTTATTATATTTATTACATGCAATGTAAGTGAAAATGTTGAGCTAAATTAAAAAGTTGTGTTTTTAGATCTGTATTTTATCATTAATATGCATGTAAAAACAAAAGTCATTTCAGTTATTAGAAAAAAAATTAGCTGAATATCGATGTCAGTTGATACACAAGGTTTTAGTATGAGTATCAGAAAAGAAAACCTGATATTGTGCCATCTGTAGTAAAAATACAATGCAGAGTAGCAATGAAAACTTATGCCGTCTTCTTTTTTCCGTCTTCCCATGCAGTAAAGAGCGAGGATGAGGAAGGTGGCAGCAGCTCCATGGGAGGAAAAGCTGGAGATGACAGTAAAGAGCATAAGAGATCCAAGCGGCCACGCACTATCCTAACCACACAGCAGCGCCGCGCCTTCAAGGCGTCCTTCGAGGTGTCCTCCAAACCCTGCCGAAAGGTGAGGAATCTGTTCACGATGTGAATCTGTATGGTGCTAATTGCGTCCTTTTAAATAATTCCTTATTATCATATTTGCGTTCTGCAGGTGAGAGAGACCTTAGCAGCTGAAACCGGGTTGACGGTCCGAGTCGTCCAGGTCTGGTTCCAAAATCAGAGAGCAAAGGTAAAACTGAAAGCATCTTCTAATATGTTTACATTTTTGGATAGAGTGTCTGGTTTTTACTGTCCATCTGGTTGTGTGCTCAGATGAAGAAAATCGCTCGCAGGCAGCAGCAACAGCAGCAGCAGCAGGAGCAGGAGCAGATCGGAGGCAACAGGAGGGGTCCGAGCAGAGGAGGACGACTGAGTAACGACGACAGCGAGGGTAAGACGCCATGTCACGGCATGCCACTGTACATTTCTTCTCTGAAAAATGTTAAAAAGGTTGAGCACGGTATCTAATGTTACAGTAATTTTTATTATCCTTGTTAAACATTTCACACCTCACATTCACAAGTAATTAACCACACTTTATATAGCAGGAACTTGTGTTCTGTACGTCTTATTTAATTTATTTAATGTCCTGTAGTTTAATGAAATTTTCTGTTAATTGTCAGGATCTTGGACAGCTAGCTAACTAAGCTATCGATTTCCATTCTTGTTTGTACAATTATGTTTTGTAAGCTCTTACCATTGGTTGAAAAGCCTACTTTTACTTTTAAGGGAATTATTTTAATCTTGTTAATAGATTTTCAGCTAAGCTATTGCCTGTGCAGATCACAAAACCTGCTTACTTCAGCAAAATTAGCTACAGTACCTTAGCTTTTAATTTTAAGCTCCATTTTCTGTTACTGAGGTGCAAACTTGGTGATGAATTCAGAAATTTCAGGCCAACACCTCTTGAAAGGTACAGTAGATAAAATGAGACTAATACATACTTTAATTATAATATTTAACCAGGGAAAACCTAGCTAGCTAACATTTGGATAACTGTTAGCCAAAGTCACTGGAAAGCTAGTTAATGCTAGGCTTTTATGTAAATAAAGAACAAGCTAGCTAACACTCAGGTAACTGTTATATTGTTTGAGGTTGCTAGGGAGCTAGCTAAAGCTAGGCAGTCTGCTGTTCAGTGTTAGCACACAATCTCTCAGTTACATAGAGATATATTTAAATACATACAATAAAGACACCACTGTGAATATTGCTGCTATTGCATCAGTCACCAGCAAGCTATCGGTTAAGAAGGAAAACAGGCTTTTTAAATAATTATTATTTCATTTGGTTTCTTAGACATTTAGACACACTTTTTGTAAACACGTGATGGAGAAAGGACTCTGTGTTTCATAATAAGTTTTCTACACCATTGTGTCTCCTCACAGATGGTTCGAGCAGTCACGGGTTAGACGGCATGCTCTCGTACTCCTCCATGCCACGACAGCAGCTTTTGGCTCTCGACCCAAACCTGTACGGGGGTGAGCAATTCCGGCATGGTCTCACACCCCCGCAGCTAGGCCCTGAGCAGATGCACCCATATGGTAAGAGACAGAAAAGCAAACAGCGACACTTGTATATAATCCCTCAGCTGATTTTTACACTGCTGTCATTTTCATCAGCATCACTGAGGCTCTTCATATTTGTCATGCTTCCACTGAGATGTTACACCATCTTTACTTTAGCACAGTGCAATAAATACTTTGTCTTCTTTTCACCAATATGTCCCAAAGTCTAAGAGCACTAGTTACTATTGCACATTATTTTCAAATATAATACAATCAAAAGGGAAACCTCCCAACCTGCGGGAAAAGCATCTTTAAAATGTTTCCAGCATTTTAAGCATTTCTTAAAATGTTCTTCGTATTGTCTCTTTTTGCTTTGTTGATAATGTACACTCAAGCTGTCATGGACTTCACAAGTTTGTGCAAAACCTTATCATCCATTTGAGATCAACCTCAAAGTGGTCTGATCATATGACCTTTTGCACAAAGGTGTAAACATGGACAAAATCTTACATTTTCTTTTATTTTAAAAGTAACCTTTTGAATTTTTCTATTTTTAAGTATTTTAAAATTCTGAAAAAAAAAATCTCAGATTTTCAACGTGGTTTCAGACTTTTAGATATCACTTAAGTGTACATATTTTATTAAATGTCAATAGTTTGTTTTAAATTGGGTAAAAAAAAACATCTGATAATTGACATATCTGGAATGATTGACAAAAGTATAAAAGTACATTTCCTCATATTTTGCTTTCAAAGATCCCGACTTTCTTGTATTTATTATGTATTCTTGAGGAATATTTCTCCAGACTTCCTGGATGACTTCACAGGCAGCACGGTGGCACAGTGGTTCCTCAGGGTCTCTCTGTTGTCTCCCAAAGTCCAAAGACATGCAGATTACGCTAACTGGCATTTCCAAATTCTCCATAATGTGTGAGTGTGTGCCCTGTGACTTTCACATTGCCTTAAATCCCCTAAGCTCCAAACCTTCCTCATCCCTAAGACTGTTTTACACCACTGCACCAAAAAAATAGAAATGTAAACATGGGTAACGCTGCACAGGAAGAATTGTAGATGCAGCACATGATATGGAATTACAGTGAAAACTTTGTACCTCTCCTGACGTCTGTCACGCCACAGATTCTCATCCACATCACAACACAGCACTGTAAGAATAGTTTTGAGTGTCTTCTCCATCCTCTGCAGGTTTTTACTGTGGCGTTCTCACATGCTGCATCCGTGACTGCCAGGCATTGTAGAGAACTGGTTCGTCATTAGTTGATCAAACTTGCTTTAAACATTCCTTTCCATTGGTGGAAGATACAAGATTCCTCTGAGAGCAATTCATCAATTCAGAACACATTTACAGGAAAAAAGTATCTAATCGAAATGTCTAGAAATTATGTACAGTATACAGGCGTACAGTATACAGTGAACTAATACCTTGATGTTTTGGGAGTTAAGACTATTCGATAGAGGACAGAAATAATACGTTGACAGTTGTGAAGAATCATTTTCATGAATGAATGAATAAATAGAAATTTGCAATTTGTTTAAAAGAATGAAAAACTGCATTTATGATATGCACAAGTGACAAGATGATGGGAAGTTTGTACAATCTGTTTTTGAGAAGATCTGATTTAAGAAACGAACCAAAGCAATGGAGTAAAGCTGTAACCACCCCAAGTTCCTTGAGCAGGACTGTATAGAATTAACGGGCTTGCAGAGGTATTCGACCCACCTGGAATTTATCATGAAGATAAATAAACAAAAATTTCTTTTACAGTCAAATATTTCAAAGGAATCTAATAAACTTCAGGTTTGTAAAATGGTTTTGCAAGCCACTGTATCTTGATATCTTGTGCAGCTGATAAACAACATTTTTTCTTCCTCACAGACTCAGAAACCGTTTTTCATGACTTGGACAGCGATGGAAGCCTGGGTCACCTCGGCGATTGTCTCTTGGCGACGGCCGAGGGAGGGGTGCTGGCAGGACGCGTGGGAAATCCGATTGACCGCCTGTATTCGATGCAAAACTCCTACTTCACCTCGTGACCCCTCTTCACCTCTGACCCCAGACTAACTCCACCGCAGTCCACAAGAGAAGCAGCAAACAAACAGACAAAGCCTCGCTCAAAGTCCAGCGTGTTTGCCCAACTAAGCCTGCAGGATCTCTCGTCCCGCAATCACACATGAGTCTACGTCAGTCACGATCCTGTAGGAATACCGCCATATATAACTATTTAAACAGCAAACAGGAAATGATGCGCTTTAGAGTTCGACTATGAATAAGATAATTGTAGCCTCAATTGTAGGCTTAGTCAATATTAATAAAAAGAACACACACACACACACACAGTTCCATCATAGGCATGCTGTATATTTGATTAGGCAGCTGATCACCTCCACTGTACCTCATCATTAATCATTCAAACAGTTAGACAAAAATTTGTCATTTGCAAAAACACAATACACACAGGGAATAAACCTTGCATAGGAAGTCTTGCATCCATATTATCATGTAGAAGTAGTCAAATTAGACTCGCATAACCTTTACAATTGAGTGCAAAAGTTTGTACACCCCAGGCTCAAAGGAAAAAATAATGTAAAGCAATAAGAAAACTGATTATAGAAAGCAAATGGTCTGATCTTGTATTTTAATATTTATAGTGAAAAATGGTTCTTACTTTCTGCTTGTGATATAAATATTTACTATTAGCTTGTATGACCATGCTTTGTCCTTTTGCCTTCTTTTTTCAACAGCTTTTCAAGTGTCGTATTTGTCCCTTAATTCCTTTTTTGCTACAGGTCTGCCATTTTATTGTAGGTGATTTGTAGATTAACTTTGACATGCATGTCCTTTAATAGTTTACAAAAAAAGGAAATGCCACATTTACTTTAACAACCACAAACTGATCAAATCATTTCCTACAACACTGCCATGGCAAGAAAGTACTTTTCTTTTCAGCAATTAAAAAGAGAAGCAATGGGGTACAAACTTCTGCACTCATCTTTATATAACGTGGTATAATTTCTTTTTTAGGCAAAGCAAAAAGCAGACATAAAAGAACTATTTTATGATTTCTAGGAAGAAATGTCATTTCCAATTTTCTCAGCTTACATGTACACAATCTACGCTTTTGTTCTCTCTATTATCCTCACACTATTACACTTTAATTACCAGGCCTTTGATGATGTAATTCAGGAGTATTAGGACTCGAAAGACTAAACCGAGCAGCACACTGGAGTCTTAAGGAGTCTCGGTAGGGTTCAGAGAGCAAAGGGAAAGGGTGCATACCAAAGTGATTAAGACGAGGCCAACACAAATCTACCCGGTGAGACAGGGTCAGGTAGAATTACATGGGATTAAATTATTAAATACTGGAATTTTTGCCATCCATAACATGTACACTGCCAGTAAAATGTTTCTGGATGGTTTTTTTTTTGTTTTTACAGTTTTGGTTACAATAAGTTGAAGATTAATGCTGAAATATTAATGTGAGTGAATTTGAAATGTAAGTGACCTCAGAAAGGTCTACCAATTCTGTAAAGTTTATTTTATTATTTTATTAATTTATTTTTAAATCTCGGCCACTCTAAAGAAACATCTATATAGTTTTCCATATACTGTATATCGGTGTTAGAGTTGATACCAACACTGATAGCTAAAATCAATATATTTTGGCTTTTTAAGTGAAGCACATAATTAGAAGTTATTAAAAACTGTTTTAGGAATTATTATTATTATTATTGTTGTTGTTGTTGTTGTTGTTGTTGTCATTGTTTGACCCTGTGCCATTGATCCGAAAGTGAAATCAGGCATCCAAAAGAATTTTATTTATAAAACAAATATATA
>JAQQZT010000023.1:31060488-31074184 GCA_030068275.1 Clarias platycephalus | reverse complement strand
ATAATTGTTTTATAAATAAAAATGTTTAGTTTTGTACGTTTTTTTTTTCCTTAACCGATCCGCCATAACATTATAACCACTGACAGGTGAAGTGAATTATATTGATCACCAATTATACCCTAGTAAACTGATGACAGGATCATGGGCACCCAAGGCTCACCCATACCTACAGAGACCAAAGGCCACTGTAGTACAAATCAATTTTTAAAAAGTCAATACTGGTCATGTTAGAAAGGCACCAGAACACCCAGTGCACCATAGCCGCCATGCACTGAGCCCAGTAGGCAAAGAGCTCAAGGGCACTGAAGTGACCTTCAAACTCCTGATAAAGTAACCTGACAAACAAATCCGATTTACAGAGGTTCCCCTAACATCTCATAGCACCCAAAGGATCCACTGTCAACATCCTGGTGTCAGACACCACAGCACACCCCCAGAGGCCCTGTGGATTCATGCCCCTTGGGGCCAGAGCCACACTGTGGCACATGGGGAACCCAAAACCTAGGTGGGTTTAATGTTTTGGCTGATCGGTGTATATAGAAGGGTCCTTCCACATTTTTTTTTCTTTTACTCCATGTGAAAAAAAATATTTCGCATCTCTGAATGTTCTTTAATTTTTTACTTGCATTCCTTTTCTTTTTAACAATCTTTTCTCCTGTCTGTATTTACAGTATCTCTCATTGACCATCCTAATTAATAATAATGGCCATCATGTGTCCACCTTTCTACAGAGGACTTCTTCACAAAGTTTTTATACATTAATAACCAGGTAATTTAATGTTGAGACCCAGGGCACTTTCAGTAGATAATACTGAAATAAAATAAAGTAATGTAAATTAAAACAAAAATATACCCCATTGTTAAGGAAATCATCTCGGCTGTAACTAAAAGGCTTTAAGGGTAGCTTTTGGTTTGTTGCGTTCTCGTGTCTGAGGTTTAATGTGGAAGAGTCAGGAGTCGATCAGGGTCATGACACTGCCAACAGGGTCCTTTTGCGTTTACAGGGTAGAGGTACATTATTACAGCATCCGCATCATCTTTCCGACCAGTGTTTAAAAGTAATGGCGCCCTGATGTTTCCCCGGGAGGCCATGTGATGCTAAATGTTCTTGTGCTCTAATGTACTGCGCTTAACGTGTTCGTATCATGACTAATATAGTTGCAGTTAGCACTACTGTCTCGTTCCACTTCGTTCCTCTGTAATGATACTGCTGGATATTTTGTAGCTTTCTCCTGCATGACGGTGTGTACAAGTGAGACGTTTCTTATTTAAAAACAAAAAAAACGAAAAGATTTTATGGAATGTACAGAGCACTTATTGTTTCAACCCTCTGGACTGTGGATGTTATTATATGAAACAGACCGAGTAGCCTGAAGCTCTGATTGGAGCCGACACCAGGGATATTAAGGCCACTGTACTTGGAGCGCTTTGTGATTCTGGACTCTATCAGGGTAACTGCTGAAATGCAAGAGAATTGACGGAACAATTCTTTTGTTTTATATAATTATTTTTTCTTTCTGTTCTGTGATCAGTTCAAGTGGTTTTCTGTGTATTGTGTTTCACCTTTACAATATAATCAGTGGTTTCGTTGTTGATATGATCACGTCTCTTTGATTTCTGAGTCTTTTTGAGGAGTTGCAGAACTATTGGCACCCTTTATGCCGAGGGGGCTAAAATAAATTGTAAAATAATTTTATTTTTAAAAAAGAAACTGAAAGAACAACTTTATCATAAAAAAGTAGCACAAAAGATATGACCTGGGATTATTGTTGGGTAAAAAATTTAAAATAATTGTACAAATATTACAGAAAAACCTACAGCACCAAATGAATAATTCTCTGTAGCAAATCTATTGCCACTTTACATCAGAGCATCCTCACATGGATGTGGAATAGTCATGAGGTTAAAATAAAAATAATTGTACAAAAATTAGTTATACTAAACATTCTATAAAACAATTAAAAGAGCAGCTTCATTTTAGTGAATTGAAAACTATATATACTTTACTATAAACTATATAATATACTATAAACTATATAATTATTGCCACCCCTTAAAAACCTTCTAAATCAGTCATCCTGAATCTTGCTTTTTCTTAAATCAACAAAAGACACTGCATTGCAAATCATGTGTAGCAAATTGTAGCTAAATCATGTGTAGCTATTTCGCTGTGACAAAAAATTAAGTTGTAGTAAAATTATTGGCAACCCTTAACTCTTAACTGGGATATTTGCTAGGTAATCATAACTGAATAATGAACAATTGTTTATATTAAAAAAAGAAACAAATGGTAGTAGTAGTAGGACAGAGAAGGTAACAAAATTATTAGTAGCATTAGAGATTTTTAAGTGGTGTCTTTGAGAAATTGAAGTCAAAATGAGGATACGAACAAAGATTACATAGTAATTTTAGCAAAAATGTCAATTAAATGAAACATTATTATAGAAAAGAAAATTATGGGCACCCTTTAACAATTTTGAAACTCTTTGATGTGGATGGTGAGGAGGCAGAAGGGGAGGAAAAAAGAACAACAAAAAGAAAAATAACCTAGAGGAAGGTCACATATGGCTGCTCCTTGCTCCTAGTGACTGAGCTGATAATCAGGGAAAAATAACATAAACAATCCTGTCCGGCGTGTTAGTCAGCGTGTTCCTGTCCTCCCACTCATCCCGTCAGTGGTCAAAGGCATGTGCTAACCCATCAGATCCCCCCCTCTTTCCCTTTTTTTATTCTTCTGCCAGCGGGAAGAGAGATGCAGTATGAGGGAGAGACGGCACACATTCCTTAGTTTAATATTATACAGTGATTTAGATGGGAAAGAAAAGAGACGAGCCAGGAAGAAACAGGGCGAAAAAAATACTCAACCTTCACAGATTTACAGAATAAATATTTTGCGTAGCTTGTTAAAGATAAAGTGTCATGTATTTAAACAGCATGAACAAGAAAAATGACTAAATCAGACCTAAATCCTACATCAAACTTCAGCTATATCACGACTTCGTTATCATATGGAGAGGAGCTATGGGTTACATTGCCAATAGTGAGACCCATCATTTACATGAATGTACCAGTTGATCTATTTTTGTAAAATTAAATGTATTACTTTTTTCCATATAAAACATAATGAAATACATAATGCCTGAGTAACTTTTCAGATTCTGTAATTTTTTGCCGTTTTTTGGTACATAGTGACTTTAAGCTCAGCAAATCTTGCAAAGTAAGTATTACTCAAACAATGAGCAGTGTATGCTCATATCAAATGTACTGAACAGAAAGCTTCTATTCAAAGTACATACAGTGCCTGGCAAAAATATTCACCTCTTAAACTTTTCACATTTTGTGAAACTATGGTGAACTAAAATCGACTTAAATGTACTGAAGTTATATAAAATGCCTCATAAAAGAACAAGTAAAGGAAATCAATAATTCAAATCAAAAGTGACATAATTAGTTGAAATGTGTTGACCTATGTGCAATTAAAGTTCCATGTGGTCTCAATATAAATACATCTGTTCCTGGAGGGACCCTGAATTTATAAGAAGAAGGAAAAGCTGAACAAGCAGAATCATGAAAACCAAAGAGCTATTAAAACAAGTCTGGATAGACACTCAGACAGGGTTCTCGCTGTTTGCAAAATGATGCTACCACCACCATGCTTCACTCTGTTCAAAACAGACCAAATTTTATTTAAACACACAGTCACATTAAACATTTTGAGGTCTGCACATTTAAACAAACAATCATAAACATGAAGTGTACAAATAAATGTTACCAAATTCCTGACCTGTTATATTTCACAGCGTACTGTCGTCTTTCTGAACAGCTCACAACACTTATTACACAGCCGTAAACTCTGTGTATTTGTGTGTGTGTGCAAATTAACATGGTTTTACCAAGTATATAAGGCCCATGACACAATCCAACGGGGATGGAGGCAGGTTTCCCATTGAGTTTTATGTGGGCTTAGATTCTGGATTCACTGCAGACAGAAAACACACTTTATTCCTTTCAAATCTTTTAAAAATTCGCAAATATTCACAATATTAAACTCTGATTAACAAAATAATGATTTTAAATGAAACCTGTTTTTACTGTAACCATACAGTCAAACTCAAAACTACTAGCCGCCTTTAGAAAAAATTTACAAAAAAGTTTATCTAAATTGAATAGTAATTTAAACAATAATTATAAATTTACACTATTCTTACAAGAATAAGAAACAACAAATGTTACAATGATAGGAAGAATGTATTAGTATTTTGCAACCAATGCAAGTTATACATATATATACGGTATACAAATGAATGGAACATGAAATAAATATAAAAAACATTTACTTATCTGTTTCTTAGGTATTTGGATTAACACCCCCCCCCCCAAAAAATTTTTATTTTTTATTTTTTTTATAATAATAATAAATAAATAAATAAATAAATAAATCTTTCCCAAAAGTGCTTGAATGATGGTACTTCTAGCTAGTAACCTAGTAAACATGTGTAAGGATATATTGATTGATGGAAACTTATTTATGAATAAGGGCACCCGCCAAATGCTATAAATGAAACATAAAATTTTGCAGAGATTCCAATGCTTTAGCTACTAATGTTTTACAGATTCAGTATTATTTAAGAATGTTTGTGTATGTTTGTGTATATAAAACACCATTAACTCTGCAGCTTCCCAATACAATTAAGCCCAAAATACTGTATATTCCTGAGAACCCCTTTTAATCAAGAGTGCCAATAATTCTGGAACCGACTGTTGAATTGAAACACTATTTCGTAAAAGGAGCATTTATGCTTACCTAATCCTGTAATGTCCACAGTGTTGGCGCAGGTCAGGAAGCTTGTCACGTGTGTCAAGCAGGCCTGAGCCGAGGACTGGTTCTCCTTTAGGCAGCGCTCGAACTCTGCAAACTCTTGGCCGCAGTCTGCTCGGATTTTCCTAATCACTGGACTGCACCAGGAAACGATGGGAAACAAGAAGGCAGTGCTTATAATGTTTACATACTGCGATCAGTTCAATAAGAAATCATAAGTGGGTGTATACTGAGATCACGGATGATCAGATACGTCTACCATATAGATGCGCTGATTATATGCCTGTATCCCCGCCTCCCTGCTCTGGCTAGCCTACACACACAAGCACACACCCACACACCCTCGAACACATCCATCATTTCAAAATGAGTAAAATATCCTTTTATGCATTGTACGTTCCTGTCAAAATGATGCAGAGGGACTATTAATACACTTTTAAAGTTTAAAGGGAATAAAAGATCAGACAAGGTCCTAAATCAGCCCTTGTCCCTGTACACTGAATATAGAGCATGCCAGACAAAGAAAAACTGTCTTATAACACCTTATTCTTTTAACACTGCATATTTTCAAATAATGCAATTATTAAAAGTTATATCTTACTAAGTGCATATAGTTATTTGTTCACTGTTACTATTAACTGTTCATTTACAAATGAATTAATAGACTAGGGATAGTAAATTAAATACGGATGTATAGGGACGGATGTCCGGTGTAGACATACTGAGAAGAGGTGCACTGCGCCACCTTCACCTTCAGGTGGTGACACTGCTCTTGCCAGGATGACGGATTCGCCGCCACACAGGCTCCGTACTCCTCCATCTCCTTCTGACAGAATTTGGCTGTAATGTCCATTGCTGCCTGCCTGCAAGGAAAACCAAGCTAACATGAAGAACCGTGGAACTTGCAGGAAAGATAGAGCAAAGATTACCATCTATGGAAAGATAGCGGGTGCAGCAGTGCTTTAGTGCAACTATAGGTCGCAAAGCTTCAACTTTCATGCTTAGACCACTGACAGCTAATATAGTTGCAGTGCATACTGGAATACCAGGAAATCAAAAATTAAAAATTATGCATAAGGAAAGAAGCAATTCTGGCAAAATCTGTTGAAGTCATTCATTTAAAAAAACAAAAACAAAAAAAAACATGAAGCCTTTTTTAAAAATATGCTAATTGTTCAGGAACATTGAAGAAAAAAAAAAAAGTTTTACTTTTATGCGAGTCTGAGTCAAAAATTATCCGCACTCCATTTATATTAAAAACATCTGTTCTCCACACTGTCCTATCAGGGCCTTCCATTCAAGGCTACTGTCTCCCCAGTCACTGCTGTGCAGGTGTGAACGTGTTACACAAGTTCATTTGTACTCAACTACAGTGCGAGCAAAAATGGATGCCGAGTGCAGCGAGTCATTTTTTTGTGCTCCGAGGGTGTACCTGGTGCCAAAACAACTCACGGAAGAGCGTACAAAGAAGAGTTTGGATAATCTGCAAACATAATTTGGATGGATACTCTTAAGAGTTGAACTCTTAGGAGTGAAAGATTCTTAAAGAGAATTGAAGGTGGACTCTTCGGACGGTGAAAGTTTCTTAAAGAGAATCATTACTGGTGAGACATGGACTACAGTATAAGCCTGAGAGTAAACAGTAGAGTATGGCACGGAAACATCCTCAATCGCCGACAGAGATAACATTCTAAAGTTAACCATCAGCTGGAAAATTGACGCTTACAGTTTTCTGGGATTCTCAGGGACAGTAGTGGAACATTATTTATCAGGAAATCAACAGTGCTCAATACAGCGAGATGCTTATTGAAGAGCCGAATCCTAAACTTCGGATTAAAGGACTCCTATCCAAGTGTGTTGTGGTCTCACATGACAATGCATGTCCGCACACTTCTGCCTACGCTGTCAACTTGCCTTGAGGTGTTAAGGTCCTCTCTATAGTCCTGAGAGAGCTCATGAGTAAGAGCTCCATCAGATTTCTACATGATTCTTTGAAAGCAGCCGTACGAGGATGAAATTCACTTCTGATGAAGAAGTGAAGACAGGGGTGCATTCGTGGCAGGCAGATAATCCTAAAACATTTTAATCAGGGAATACAAAAGCTTGCTGACAGATGGACAAAGTGTATTGAAAATCAAGGAAATGATTTTGATAAGTGGACAAGTATAAGGACATATTTATTGATTGTTTAAAGCATGCCACTGTTCTGACTGCTCACTTGAATTAAAAAAAAAAAAAGATAATTTAGCACCACCATAACTAAACACATCAGAAATATTTTAATACAAACACATTTAATGTGTTTCAGGTTGGAGTTTTTCTTTGTATGTGAAGCTGTGAGAATCAAAAAATAATAATAATTTCAGATTCTTAGTCAAGCATCCAGTACAACATCTCAGAGTTAAAGGCTGTTAAACCACACAACACCTTACAAAACAGCAGGAATAACTTGAATTGTTTTTAAAATGTTAAAGCTCTGTTTTGTTAAGATTAAATAACACAACTTACATGTTTGACACTTGAATTTAAACCGGCGCGTCTGAAGGTTGAACGATTCACACGCACATGCAGACAAAAGCACCCGGTCGAAGTACACGCTTCCTTTTTCCGACGTTTCTGATTGGTCAGAAGACTAACACCTTGCAATTCTATTGGCCAAATGGACGTCAGTTAAGATAAACAAGGTGGGTCTTAAAAGGGAAGCACGCTTTCTTAAAGGGACCGTGTCACGGCAACTGCAAGTTCAGGTTCAAAGGCGTTTTGAACAACTCACTAAATATGAATTAATACATTTCCGACATTTTAAATAAATAAATAAATAAATAATACATTGTTGAGCTCATTTAAGGTTTTTCTGATTTCTCATCATCCAGGGATGTTCTTCTGCTCTTGAAGCACGCCTGCCTCTCAAAACGCCTTAAACTTTCGAACTTGTTGTCCACAATAAAATAGCAGATGTGGTAATGTACGTAGTCAGAAAAGCACCAGTTGCACACCTCCAGACAGGGCGATGTCTTTTGGCACACTGACTTGTGAAGGTTGGTGTTCCCTGTGCCTATGCGTGCAGCATTGTGCTGCCATTTGTTGGTTACAAAACTAGTCTCAAGAAGCAAGAAGAGATAAAACATGATGAAATGGTTAAACCAAATTAAACCCAAACACACAGAACATAATGATGTTAATTGTGTCATAATTATATAATAAATGAGAGTGCCAGTCTGTTAACTAAAACTATTAATGAATGTGACTTTTTATAATAATAATTATTATTATTATTATTATTATTATTATTTATTCACTTATTTACATATTTTTTAATTCAACATTATTTTAAAAATTAAATATTTTTTATTATGTATTTCCAGGACCTTCAGTTAACCGACATCGTTACCGGAAGTGTCGTCATGAACTTGCGTCCTTGCGTATGCGGAAGCTTCCCTGTGTGTGTGCGGTTGCTGCTGGTTTTTTTATTTAATTCAGTAGACTAGCCGGAAAACGGTGGTAATAAATAAACTCTTTATATTTTTCTCAATTTCCGGCTGTGAAGAGAAAGTGGAGAACAGAAAGAAGAGTGAAAGGGGGAGGTGGAGGGATCAGCCAGAATGGTGGACGCTAAGAACCCGGGGAATATGGCCACTGACGGGATCCTGGAGCCGGCCCGGTGTATGAACCACAGCTCGGACACGAACGGGATGAGCGATGAGCTGGTGAGCTCGGTGTCTCTGTACCGGCGCAGGACGCTTCTCTTTCACGGCACCGTGCTCCCCTTCGTCGCGCTGCTCTACCCGGCCTGGCTGTACGTGTGGCTCGCGGTGTACGGCGCCACCGAGTATCCGGAGGCCGGCCTGCTCGGGCTCGCCGCCATCGGGATCGCGCACGTCCTCACCGTGCTGTCGGGCTACTGGTCCGTGCACGCGCACTGCTGGCTGACCTGCTCCAAGGTAATGCGATGCGTTTAAGTGTGTGTCTGTGTGTAATATCGTGAGGTAATCACCCATCACTCGTAGCAGTGCACTTAAGGATGACGTGTGCAAAAGACTTTCACAACTCCATCTGTTTGCTTCATCCTGTTCAAGCAACTTAACTTCAATTAAAATAATATCTACTGCATTATCTCTTTATTTCATAACATCATTCATACAATTTAGCGTCTCTCCAGTAAGCCTGGGCTTCTTACTCACTCAAACTTCCTGATCACTGAACTGTCACTGCCCTGGTGATCGTATTAGTGTTTCCCCTGTCATCAGTACACAACTTCCCCTCCAGATTGCTCCTTTTGTCCCTTTGTGACATCCTGGGAGCATCTGCACTCAGAGTTTAATGAGCCTGTGAACACTGGCCACAAGCATAAATACACAATACAGAACACATACACACACACTCACGCACATCTTAGTGCAGTTTATTGTTGCCAGTCTACCTAGTGGCTGGAGGAAACACAATGGATCAAGAAAAGTTGATGTAACTTCAGACATTTCTTTTGAAGGAATGAATTTCAATGCTGCACCTACAAATTGACGCCCATGTTCAGGGAAGTAAGTGCTAGAAAACCTGTCATCCATAAGTTGGAATTTATAGCAGTTGGTGAGAAAGCATGCATGTCAACTGACTTGATATTTGCTGTAAATCCCTGTATATGTGTACATTGCAATTTATTTCTTTTTAACTTGGACAAAGCGATTTGTTAAAGGACTGCACGGAGAAAAAAAATGAAGGGTTATTGTGTAAAAACGTTTCATTTAAAGGCCGTTCTTTGCAGATATTAAAAAGTGTGGATGTTTTTAAACAATGTATAAAAGTGAATTGCTTTAAAAGGAATAAAAATGTAAAGCAAAAAGTAAATTATGATGAATTCAAGATGTTTTTAGAGCTGCTCTTTATTTCCTTGTTAATTTAATAATGCTATAAGTTAGACGTGTGTGTGTGTGTGTTTGGGGGGATTTGACGTCTCGAGTAAATAAGAAGAAATAGCGGCTCTTTGTTTTATATAATGCTGCACAGTTAACACTGTTCCTGAATCTGTTTGCATTAAAATCTTGATCCATGATTTGTTTGTGCGTTTCGGACAGGAGCCCGATGCGAGAAAGGCGACCCTGGCTAAAGTAATCCCCACGCCTAACAACGGCTCTGCCGAACTCGTACCCCTGCAGAGAGACAAGGTGAGTCCACTGATCCTTGGCGTTCGAGTAATGTAGCAGTTAAAGGGGAAATAATGACTCCTGTCTGTTTAATGTTTCATGAGTAGAGTGGAGTTAATGAGTCGATGGGATTCGCATTAATAGCACTGAAGATTGTAATTTAGTGCGGTGATGTCTTTTTGTTCAGAAGGACGAAGAAGGACAAGACGTCTTGTCCTTCGAGTTCCAGAAGATCCGCTACGACTTTGACTGGAACAGGAAGCTCTTTTTGCCCGTGGCCTTCCCTGTGGATCAGCCCATGCGATATTTCCAGACGTGGAGAGGATACCAGGAGGAGCCTGAGCTCCGGGCTGCGGAGAAGCGCTACGGGACGAATCGCGCAGAGATGGTGGTCCCTGACTTCCTGGAGCTGTTCAAGGAGAGAGCCACGGCGCCATTCTTCGTCTTTCAGGTGAACTGCTTTGCATTTCTGTTTTTTGGTGGTCTCGTAAGATGTAAGAATAGGTTGTAAATTCGTGTCTCTGTGGTGAACGGTGTTGCGCAGGTGTTCTGTGTGGGGCTGTGGTGTTTGGATGAGTACTGGTACTACAGCGTCTTCACGCTCTTCATGCTCGTCGCCTTTGAAGCGTCTCTGGTCCAGCAGCAGATGAGGAACATGTCGGAGATCCGAAGGATGGGGAACAAACCTTATATGATCCAGGTATGAGCAGAAGTTTATTTATTAAATTATTCAATAATTTATATATATATAAATTTATTTATTTTTTTAATCTCTCACTTTATCTTTTGTGTACAAATACACATTTAAATATTTAATAGTGTTTAAGAATCAAAGTTTGTGATTTGGTCATCAGGTTTACCGGAACAGGAAATGGAGACCGATCTCTAGTGATGAACTCGTCGCTGGTGATATCGTTTCAATTGGTAAGAATGATATTATGTGTTATGTGATGGAGGAAACCACAAGTTCCTGTGTGTGTCTGTGTGTGTCTGTGTGTGTCTGTGTGTGTCTGTGTGTGTCTGTGTGTGTCTGTGTGTGTCTGTGTGTGTGTTTTACCTGCACCTGCTTGTTTTTTTGAGGTGAAAGCCACATCCTTTTGACCCACTTTAAAACACTGAAAGTAAGAAAGTTTGCCTTTGTATCTTATATATATGACATCATGATGTAATTTATCATTCAATGTTAACAGTGTCATTAATTTAGTGTTATTAAATTCGTAACAGTACTACTGTATGTATCCAAAAGTTGAGGAGATGAAACCTAATTGGAATTATAAACAGAAACATACAAGATTTACGATCTTGTACATTTCTCTTTATATTTCCACTTATTCTGCCTTCGAATATCAGCTAACATCTGGGGTGTCAGGGTTGAATCCCAAATTGAATTAAATTGAAAACTAGCGCGCTATGTAGGGTGTACAATCTCTGGTTCCAAACAGAAAGTAGTGCTCTGGATCAAGGGTTAGAGAGGGATTTGGGATTCAGCCCAAAAGCTAGCTTACTCAAGCGGCGCGGATCCGTGCGGCAACACGGCACTGGTCAGTGCAATTCAAATGAAATACGGAGCACTAATAAGGAAGTCCTACCGGTGTGTTTAGATGAAGGAGGCTTCAGACATCAACTTGGGCATTTAGGTTTTCTAAAACAGTATGTCCTATAGAACCAAAGTTAAAACGTGTTAGTTTCCAGTCGGAAATAGCTGTTGTATAAACATGTCTATATTATCGAGCACTCGTCTGTACGTCTCCGCAGGACGCTCCCCTCAGGAGAACCTGGTACCATGTGATGTGCTTCTGCTCCGAGGACGCTGCATTGTAGACGAAGCGATGCTGACCGGCGAGTCAGTGCCTCAGATGAAGGTCAGTGTGATGCCTCAGCTTTATTATTATTATTTTATTTGTTTTGATATGACTGCAACTTATCAGTTTAGCTCACATCCATCAGCGGACACATGTAGGTTTTTCGACATTGATTTTCTCATTTCTCAAAAACGTTCAATCAAGATTAAAAACCTCACACTCTTTGACCACTTAAAGGTGTGTTTTATTTTTTTATTTATTTTTTATTTTTTTTCCCCCATCAGTGTTATGTTTTTAACAGTTTGATGTCTATATTTGTTTGTTAAACTCTTTCACTTTTCCAGTATTTCCTGTCAATATTGAGGAAACTGTCATCGTTTTATGTTTAAAAAACTTTTATTTATTTATTTTTTAAGCTAAGTTTGTGCTTTTTTTTCAGTTTCCCCTAATGTGACCTCATATAATTAATATAAGAACAAGCCTACCCCCCCAACCCCCCGGTTTGTCATTCAGTCTGTTGAGTGAAATAAAACAAGTCTGAGGGTTAATTCAGCTCGGGAATTAACATACACACTTTGGAAGAGCTTTGAGTATTATATTAATTTATTAAAGTAATAGTCAAATATCGGACCTTTAAATGATGTCCATGTAAGCTTCCAGGACTGGAATTTTTTATGTTACTTACTTCAACTATTGCTTTTTATCATGTTTTATATACAGTATTGCGTAAGATGTTTTAAGCTACAACTCAATAATAATTTTTTTTTTTATTAAATTAAAGAAATTGGAACACATCTTTTACTGTGACAGGCTGCAAAGCACCTAAAGTTACAGATTAAAAATCGTTTGTTTATGTAACAAATTCAGCAGCAACCTCATTTCCCCTCTAGCGATACACTAATCGCCAGCCTGATCATTTGTTTTGTATTTTTTTTACTTTACTGATTCATAGGTCATTGTGTGGCTTAACAACAAAAAAGATTCAGGGTCAAGACTTTTGCACCTTAAAAAAAAAAAAAAAGGGGGTAAATGTAAGCAACATGGCAAACATGGACACTTTGGTCTATAATATAATCAGTATAAATGTCACTGAGGAAATGCAGCTAAATCTCATTACTCTGAACCTGCAGAACTGATGTGGGCGAGGGATCCTCACCATCCTCACCATTTACGTCTTATATATGTGCAGGAGCCGGTTGAGGATTTGGACCCGGAAAGAATCCTGGACCTGCAGACGGATTCGCGGCTGCATGTGATTTCAGGAGGAACCAAAGTGGTGCAGCACAGCCCCCCTCTCCGTGCCAGTGCAGGCCTCAAACGTTAGTGCCTCCTCCTCCTCCGTGCTCCCATTTAAAGCCTCCTTCCTCTTTTATTTATTTTTTTATTTTTTTGGGCACATTACTAATAAGTCAGTGTTGTTGCTTATTCCTAATGAAATTCCTGTCTGTTTATCTGTTTCTTTCTGTGTAGCTGTGGACAACGGCTGCGTGGCGTACGTTTTACGCACAGGCTTCTACACTTCTCAGGTGAAGAGATCCTCTGAAATGATTCTGCCTCCTTAATATACATCATTTAAATCACATTTGGCGGATATGAGATTATATCGATATTATGCTAGCTGTCAATGCTTTTATCGCTCTCTCTTTCTCACGCACACAAAATCACACACACTTTTTCACTGTTACTCGTACTAAAAGTAGATGATTTATGCTGCTTTTTAGACATATAATAATATTCCCTTTCACTGTTGTGCCTAAAAATGCAGATATTTTTTTCAAGTCTGTTTATATTTTTGATTATTAATTTGATTCTTGGAGGAATAGTTTTTTTTTTTTTTTTTTTTTTTTTTTAAAGCACCTGGTAGCTTTAGTACTCTTTTTCTGGCCATGGGTTTTAGGATGGATTCGGCCTATAGTTAACCTTAAAGAATCACAAAA
>JAQQZT010000023.1:31011607-31037380 GCA_030068275.1 Clarias platycephalus | reverse complement strand
CCTCCCGCCCCCCCCCCCCCCCCCTTTGTTTTAGTGTACAACGGAAGATCTTTCACAAGGGACCAAAAGACAGTTAGCTAGGTCCCAGAGTCCAGAACCTCTCCCCAAGTCTCCTCGGACTTCATCTCCCCCTGCAGTCTGCGCCCTTTTAGAAATGAAACAGCCGGAAGACCGAGATCCAGATCATCCAGACATGACTGAAGCCTCCGCCGCTCCTGACCTCAGCCCTCGCTCGCGGAGAAAATCCTGGAGGAGGTCAACTAGAGGCAGGACGTCACTCCCAGCTCTCCCTAACACCTCCCAGTGTGAGTCCACTTGAAACTGGAAGGAATCCTCTTTCTTCTACTTTACATTAGGTATCTGAATAGAGAGATAGAGAGAGAAGGTGTGTGTGTGTGTGTGTGTGTGTGTGTGTGTGTGTGTGTGTCAGTGTCACTCAGTCATATGCAAACAGAGGATTATCTCTGAATGAAAGCTGCCACCGTGGTGACGTTGAAGACAACACCGCCGGCTGATAGCGTAATCTCTAGTGTAATCTTATCTGCTTTACTTTTCACACTGTTCTCTTCAGCTCTGTGTAAATCCATCAGCCTGGACCTGAGTGATGATGAGAGGCTGGAGAAACTCATGGAAGCTGCAATGCAGGTGATTCAGACTTGTGTTTGGGTTTTTAAGGTCACGGTTCTGCATCTGTCCATCTGTTCGGCAGGGAATTTGCTTCATATCCACTCAGTCAAGTAAAAGTTGTAATCCTCAGTTACTGTCACATGAATGCTGCATCTCTTCTAGCAAAGTTGTATAAAAGTATTTTCAACTAAAAATGAAAAACAGATGTATGCAAGTTTGCTGAAAATCAGATTTTCTTTGTGTGTTGTTAAATTTACCTGTTAATTTCCATGGTGTTTGGGGCAGGGCCAATTAAAATTTAGACACGCCCATGAAACTCTTACATAGAGCCCGAGGGGCGCCCCCTAAAGGCGAGATTGTTAAATTTTTCGCTAAGTTACTATAGCTCAGCCACTGCGGTGCATCAGCTACTAATGAGACTCACACGCACACTAGCTTGTACTGTTTTTACAGGATGCCATTACTTTTGAATCATTTTTCTTCTTATTATTAATATTATTATTATTATTATTATTATTAATAAATGCCTGGTTAAAGGTGGATTTATTTTAGATTTGAAAATTCGTCCTTGTCAATAATATGATGTGTTTTTAAGTTTGACAAAATGTCCTTGACTCTGAGATTTCTAGTTGAAGTCTAATCTGTGTATAAACTTAGTTACGCATATAACGGCTGGTAATACTGCTGGTTTACCATACTGCTGGTTATATGATTCGAAGCTGAGTTGCAGTCCTGTTGGGTCACTCAGGAGAAAACAATTACGAACATTTTTACAACCAAACTTGATTTTTGAGCTTCATGTTACAGGTTTTAATCATGTGTTGGAAATCTCTTAACCCAGTTCCAGTCACTTTAAATCTCTTTAATTATTTTCAGTGCTTGATCCAGGCCAATAATCTGACCCTTATGAAGTGTATACGTCATTTGAACAGATGCTTGTTCCTTCCTTTTTGTGTGTGCGTGCGTGTGTGTTTGTGTGTGTGTGTGTGTGTGTGTGTGTGTGTGTGTGTAGGTTACAGTTAAGACGCTTCAGAACACACTGCGTACCATCCCCGGTGCTGATTTGGAGGCATTTCAGGCACAAGGTACCTGCTGCTTAAACCCTAATAATGAATTAATTTCAGTTACCTGTCATAGTGAGTTGTTGCAGGGTGCTTTAATGAGAATGTGGCAATCATCAGTCATGTTTAGTTTTAATGTCCAAACTACCAAACGGGCTTTTTCCTGTTTGTGGGTAAATATGTTAAATCAGTTCAGTAAATATTTTCCCTGGCCCTGATTCTGATCGGTGTTGATTTATTTTCTATAACAGCAGCTCTTGCGCTAGCGCTACAAAGCACACGTTTATGGTATATCAATGTGCTCGTTCAAATCCTTTGTCATTTCTATGGTAATGACTTTCAGTAGCTTTGGGTTTTCTTTATGTCTTACCTTTCATATAAACTCATACGGACATATTTGTAGGAAATTAGCATGAGCTCTCCGTCTTAGAGTTGTTCTATCGTATCAGGAAGTAGTTTAGCAGATGTCCCACATCATTATATGTAACTTATAATGTGTTGTATATTAACTCATAAAATCAGAAATCTAGCAGTTGGCAAAAACCGGAGAGTAACAGTGATGCCACTCTATCACCATTCAATTGTTGGTTATTTGCCTTGAATCAAAAAGTGTTTTATTTTTGTATTAAATTTTCTGGCCATGTTTGAAGACACTATAGTTTTTTATGATGAACATGTCAAGGGTAACCAATTTATTTAAAGTGTTTGAACTGATTTTTATTATTTTTTTAAACCTCCCTGTAGTTGACTCCCTGCAGACTGAGTGGACGAGTTCAGCAAAAACCATCAGTGAAGAATGTCAGCTGTCGTTCTCCAGCACCAGCAGGTAAGACGGAGGTTAGGAGTCCTGCGTTATGTCAGCTAGGGATAGGAAACACCAGAGATATCCCTATGATACGATATTATCACAATACCTCGGTGTTAATACCATTTGTATTGCGATTCTGTAAATATCCTGACACAATATTATGATTATTTGATAATGATTAGGGCTGCAACTAATGATTATTTTAATAATCGATTAATCTGTCGATTATTATTTTATTAATCGATGAATCGGAACTAAAATCTCTAGAAAGTCCACAAACATGTTGCTCCTTGAGCTGTTATAATAATAAAATAAAATTTAAAAGGACTAACATAAAAACCATAGACATGCTTTACATCTTCCAAATATATACAGTGGAACCTTGGATTACGAGCATAATTTCGTTCCGGAAGCGGCTCGTATTCCAAAACACTCGTAAACCAAATTATATTTTTAAAAACACACTAACGGAATCACTGCTGTAAAGAAAAAAATAAAACAAATGAACCTGCGCTTTACGTTTGAAAAGAATCTCAACAGAGCAGTGTTTCTGTGTAGAACAGAGAGAAAGAGTGAGTGTGTGTGTCTGTGAAGGCGAAAGTAAGAGGGGTCTGTGTGTGTGTTTGGGGCACGGTGTCCAATGACGCGCGCGCACACAGACACACACACACACACACACACACACACACACACACACACACACACACACACAGACACACACACACACACACACACAGCTGGCGAAGAGCAGGCTGAGCCTTGAGCAGAGAGAGAAAATGGATTTTTAACCTCTCTGAAGAGACTTGCTTTTGCTTTACACGCGCGCTGTACACACACGCTTTCAAACACAAAATAAAATATGTTTTACGCGCACACACAGTGTTCACAGTGTTATAGTAAACAGTACATGCGTGCACGGATGTTGATTATACCAGTAAGAGACGTGCACTAAGACCCAGCAGGGGAGACGATTACCTGATTAGGGATTTCTTTTAGTAATCGATTTTAATCGATTTAATTGATCCGTTGTTGCAGCCCTAATAATTATATTTTCATATTTCTTTATTTTAATATTATAATAATAATTTTTTGTTACAATTCTAAATGAACTTTGCATGTAATTTGCTTCAGTGACACAGGATGCTGTGCTACATGTGTGGATAATTTACAGTGCACCACCTGTAAGAATATAGAGGAAATATAACTGAATTGCGATACATAACTGAAACGATTCAGCTTTGTCCTACTGGAGAAGCCAGCAAAAGACCTTTTTTTTTTTTTTTTTTTTCCCTTCGTTTTTTTTTTCCTTTTTCATTTAATGTACAGATTTGTAGGAAATGAATCTTTTACACAAATCCTGCGATACAACCAGGAAACAGGTTTTATTGTTTTATTATTATTATTATTATTATTATTATTATTATTGAGCACCCCCACAGTCCTAGTTTGTCCAAAGCGTCTCTTAAACTGTTCTTGTTATCTGTATGCACCATGAATCCTTTTTGTACGGATAAACAGTGTGCGTTATTTCCCTGTAGCGATCCTGCTATTGAGAAAGCCATCGGACGTGCAAAGGAGGACCTGAACAGGTGGGACATTTCTTCAACTGATTACGAGGAAAGCACATCTATTGATAATTGTTATAATTTAACACTTAAAGTTTGGACGTTAGACAGCTACTTTAGCTATCTTACATCTAATCTAATGGAGTTGCAGCAGTAAATAAGTGTTTAAATGCCTTTTTGTCAATAAACCATAGCAGCTCATAGTCAAGAACAACATCTTTGGCTTTTTTTCTCTCCTGGTGAAATTTTTTTTATTTTATTTTTTATAATATTTTATCAGGCTACTTGTATTATTCGAAATAATGCCGTATAATAATATTTGAATTTGATGATCATCGTTATCAGTTAGTTCTGACTGAGTAAGCTCATTGGACGTGAGGCTTTCCATGAGTAGTGATGATGGATAGCAACAGCACTAAAACATTTAAACACGTCTAATAATCGTTAATAATAACTGTATCTAATAAACGTTAAAATCATGACTAATAATTGTTCATTGTAAAAATGTTTGTGCGGTCTGCAGTACTGAGGAGAGAGCAGCAGCCTGCCAAAACCCACATTTAAAACAATAAGATAACGCACTTTGTAAATGCTGAGTCGTCCTGAACCACATCTGAATCATTTGTGTTCTTTTATTTATGGCTACAAGGGTAAGTAGCTCCTAACAACCCTGAACCCTAAATCACTTTCAATCACCTGATCAAGGGCATTACTTGGTATGCGGAACAAGGGATTGTATACGCCTATATTGCGCACTACAGTAGCTTGGGCTTTAACCATGAAACTCCAGAAATTTGCTGATATTTTAAAGTGGAGTAAGAGTAAATATAATGTAAATCTTTTGAGTTTCTCAAGATTGTAAGTTTTGTCACCTGTTTTATTCTCCTCACCTTTAGGCTAAATTGTACCTGTTACTACTTAAACCCCTGTTAATTGCTAACTCTTGGTCGCCAGCTCCTATAATCACGACTAGTTAGTGAGTATATGTGTTGGCGAAGCGAAATAACTGGTTAAATAAAGAAACTAATCAAAATCTGTCCATAATATATAAATCAAAGCAATTCTCCCATAAGAAATAATGGAAACTCAAATTATTTGTTCCACAGCCCAAATAAATAAATACATAACAATAATTAATACAAAATATAAAGTAAAAATAAAACAAATTAACCTGCACTTTACTTTTAAAAAAGTAAAAATCAATCCCGACATTTATCCACGCAGGCGCTATGTGTATGTGTGTGAAGCTAAAGTAAGAGAACAGGAGGAATCAGCCCCTCCCGTCTCCCCCTTCTCATCTTACACAGTAAACCTTTCTCCTATCTTATTTGAGTTTCTCTCTCTCTCTCTCACTCACACACACACACACACACACACACACACATATTAAGACGGAGAGACTGTTTTATCGGAAAAATTTCCAAGGAACATCGCCAATGACACTCATGTGAGTGCATACTAACGGAATCACTGCTGTAAAGTAAAACAAACAAACAAATTAACCTGCACTTTACCTTTGAAAATAAATTGCGACAGCAGTGTTTCTGTGTAGAGCAGAGTGTGTGTGTGTGTGTGAGGATTACCCACAATTCCGCAGCACAAGAAAGAGAAAAAACATTGGCTCAGTTGTAATCACGTGACGCTTGCCGTCAAAACAAGAAGTGCATGCGTGATACTCGGTACTCGTTAAACCAAGACTTGTTCGTTTTGCAAGTAAAAATGTATTTAAAAAATCTTTGCTTGTCTTGCGGAACACTCGCAAACCGCATTACTCGCAATCCGAGGTTCCATTGTATATATTTAACAACTTTCTGTAATAGCTTTGCAGTTTGCATCAAAAAATATTAATAAGTATTTTTAAATGCATGTATTCGGGTTAAAATGATAAATATAAAAATAACAAAAGTACTGAAAATCCTTTTTCACATAATTATGTGCATTTTTAGAAAGGTAGTATAAAACAGTGTCCAGATATCCTTACCAGAAGAAAAACCTAAATGGAAGAAATTAGATTCTAACACAGCAAAAAAATTACTTAAAGTACTTGACAGATTTATATTAGATGCAAGATTTTAAGATATGTAGTCAAAATTTTAAAGGATCATAGAGAAACTCTAGTTCTTCAGTAGGAAATGATGACCGCATCGGATTGGTACTTGGTCCCGGTATCGTATCAAAGCATTCTTACTGTTAAGCTGAACTCCGATCTTGTCAAGTAATTTGATTAACCTTGAATAATCGTCGTTCCAGGCTGCAGGCGGAAAGTTTGTCCTGGGAGTCGCTCCTAAATAAACATCGCTCCAAAGCAGAAGAGCTAGCCAAGTAAGTGCTCATACACACACACGCTCACACACACACTAATCAGATATAAAGCACTTTAATTCCTTTAAATCCCTCCATTTTGTGATCATGTGCAGAAGAGTGGAGGAGGGACAGGATAGAGGTGTGAAGCTGGACCCGTCCTGTCTCGCTCAGTCGTCTCAGAGCCAAGTTATCCTGAACAAACCTGATTACCATGCAGCGCTGCAGAGACAGCAGAGAGTCCTGGACACCATGGGGCTGGTGGTGAGGAAGCACACAACAGTGTTAGACATCTCGCAAATCAACTGTTTTATTAGAGAATCCCATAGCAAAATTTTGTTGCTCAGAAAGAGCTTCTTCTTGTCTCATGAGACTGAATTGAGCTGTCTCATTACAAGCTCGACTTTGTCTTTTCTATCTCTCCTAAACCCCACTTAGGAGAAACAGAGAGGCATAACTGAGACACAAAGCGCGAGATACTTTTGAGGAACATTCGAGAAATCTGAGATGTGCATGAGAAACAGAACTGCATTTGAAGGACAAGCAAATGAGCCATATAGAAGACTATAATGAGATTAAAGTCAGATATAAATGAGGTGCATGAAACACAAATAAGAAATATTATAGTTTTATTGAACATATAAAAAAAAATCTTCAATTAACAGCATACTGTGTAATTAATTTACAATTCACATAATATAGCACACCAGCAAAATCAGACACTAAATGATACAAAATGTCACCCAACCTGACAAAAATATTAAGAGTCACACTGCTCAACTCAAAGTAGAGTGACATTTTGTCAGCAGAGTATATTCTTCAATATAAAGAACTCATTTTAACTATTTAATTTTAACTAACTATACACACATGACTAAGCAAATAAAAAAAAAAAAAGGATCATATTAGAACATAAAACCCAAATGCACAGTTTCAAAGTACTGTATACTTTGTGTGGAAAACACTGCCTTGGGGAAACAGAAAATATGTGACCCGGACACAAGACAAATATGAACTATCTCTGAGATTTAGAGGTAATGAACCATATTTGAGAAGATTAAGAAAATGGCTAAAAGCTCATTCAAGTCTCAATGACGGCTCATTCCTGCATATGCGAGTCGCACACGACAAATATGAACTGTCTCTGAGATTTAAAGGTAATGAGCCACATTTGAGACACCTTTGAGAAGATGCATAAAACAACTAAGTTTCATCCAAGTCTCAAAGATGGCTTATTTCTGTTTAGGAGACAAAGAAGAGATTAACATGAGATCTCACCTTGGAGTTTCTTTGCTATGGGGATGTTCTCTGGTTTTTTTTTTTTTTTTTTCTTCTTCTTTTTTTTAAATGGCAAACTATATTTTTATACTGTACCTTGTGGTTTGAGAAAGGAAAGACTACTACAAATAGGAAGTGATGCTTTGACTCAGTATATTCTGTATATATGCTAAATATGTAAGATGGGTTAAGGAAAATAATGATTTTTTATTTATTTATTTATTTTTTTACTAACAGTTAATTTTGGTCGTTGTCTGAAAATAATGCCTTTTTTTGCTAGTTCCTAATTATTTTTACTGACACAAAGTTAAATAACATGGAGAAGAATTTTTCAGCTTCTCTGCTATGATGCAGAAAGCCACAATCTAAGGCTGAGGCCACACTACATGACGTTAGACAGGATTCTGTATAGGATTCAAAGTCATGCCGAGTCCATCCTAGTCTGCACCAGTCAGCAGAAGTGGTGGCCAATTGGCATGGCAAGTTGGCACAGAAATCCGTATGAGAGGTACAGTCGGGAATCGGCAAGTGTGTGAGGAGAACAGACTGAGAGCAGACTCCTCCTGACATGAGTCAGGTCGGGTTTGATGTTTCAGAGTGAAATGCTGACGCGTAGTTTACACTGGTCACCGACTCAACTGGGAATGTGTAGCCTCCCCTTACCTTACTTGCAAATTAAAACTGCTGCCTGTCTTGCGTCCATGTTTGTTTGTTTATTTCTTTGTACTCAGTGTTCTGCTGGACTACAGTATTGTCAAGTGCATTTGCAAAACCCATCAAGCACCATGATGAAACTGGTTTTCATGAAGACCACCCAGGAAAGCGAGATCAAAACATACCTCTGCTGCAGAGGAGAAGATTATTTAGAGTTACCCGTCTCAAAAATCACCAATTAACAACCAGCACCTCAGATTAGACAATCAATGATTCGTATAAGACATGATATTTAAACAATCAACCACACAGGTCACACAGCGTTTTATGTTTTGAGATATTTTTTTGCGAAACGCAGTATAACTGCTGTTTAGTTAATGCTATTCAGTTTAACCGGAAGTTGCAATGCCCAAAAAGGTCTGATATTTAAAGCTCTATTACAGATCGAAATTATCTTAGGTCTTATCCAAAGTATCTAGTGCTTACTAACGATTTGATTGCATTAACATATTGAATAATCATTTGTTTTCTATGTTTTGAATAACTGATTTTAAGCTTTAAATGTTATTTTACTACCAGAGACGTTTGATTATTTTTAGATAATAAACATTTAGAATTTCAAATTCAAATTTTATTTGTCACATACACAGTCATACATAGTACGATATGCAGTGAAATGTACATGTCTTTTAATAGAGTAAGCTTTAAATGTCTAGAAATAGTTTAAATAATTTTAGATTACATGAATGATAAATTATGATTTCATTTGTAATAATCAGTGATTTGAAATATTAAGATATTTCCACTTGCTAAGATTTTGTTTGTAGTCCACCTTTTTTATTTATGGAGACACGCAGTATTGCTGCTCTAATATCTTAATCAGTAGTGGACGAGGGCCGAGCCTGCGCAGCCGATTCCTCCATGGGAAACTCATTGGCTTTATTAGTCTGCATTACGGACCACACTTAACCAGCTAACAAGCATGCAGCGTTATTGCTCTGCATAACCTACCACGTTTTAGGTTTCCAAGCAACCAGACAAAATCCCGGGACTGTGCAGCTACCCAGTGTTCTAGCTGAAGGATTTATGATTTGCCCACCCCTGTGTACATCTTCCTGACAACCAGTAGTCTTTGTTAAAAACCACACAATGCTTGGAGTTTTCCTGTGAAGAGAAAGACCATTGATAACAAGCAGCTTAATTCTCGCCAGGGGCAAGAAAAACGTCTGAGAGACTATGAAAAAGCTGTCTGTTGTATATCAGGATTGCAAAATCAAATGAGAATTGGCTGATTTTATAGGTCAATGTGGTCAAGCATTTCAAACACTTGTCCTCTTGGGTTACAAATCATCTGATCATTAATGCTGACTGTGCTTGTGGTTGTTTTTGTAGTTGGAGTCTCAGTGCAGGATGATGAGCGTGCTCCTGTCCTTCCAGCAGGACTCCCAGTTAGTGATGAAGGAGACGAGCGCCCGACTGGGTGAGGAATGCTTTTTGGAGAAATTGTTTGGCTGTTTGAAGAAGCTGGAGGGTGTTGGTTACGCTGGCATGATCAGCATCAGCACGAGACTTAAGTAGCTTAGTAGTTTTTTTTTTGTTTGTTTGTTTCGTTTCGTTTTTTTGGAGATTAATATAATATGATTTAAATTCAACGTTCAAAAGTATTGTTTGAAATAAACAGCAACATAAAAGACTAAGATTAGTGTATGTAATGAATTTAAAGTACCTGCAAACAATTATACTTTAACATGTTTCTGGACTAGGGTCACAACCCCAAGTGAAGAGGGAGGTCGTTGATTTTTGTTACTTTTAACCCAAATATATCAAACAGATCGGGCTTTAGTCGTCACTTAAAGATCGCCATCCAATTCTTGTGTCCTAAGGCTTTGTTCACATCACCAGCCTGAAGTGACTCAAATCTGATGCAGATCAGTTTTTTTAGGTCTGTCTGAACACACAAATCTGATGTTTTTCAGATTGGATCTGAGTCACTTTCAAATGTGGTCCTAGGTCTGATTTCTGTTGATACCCATGTGGTTATGTGACCTGAATGTGAACAGACAGATTCTTCCGAATTCTTGCCTCTGCGCATGCGTAGGACACTCACTGACGTCATCTATCAGCACCGACAAAGTGGGGACGTCATAGCAGAGCCAGCAACAGCTAAAGCGAAGCATCTGGCTTTCTTCCTTCTTCTTGACCTCAACAAATACAGCAGATTAACTCCTTGCAGTCCTCCGGAGTAAAACCCCAAACGTGATTTGGCTGAAATGGCATTTATTGTTTGATACGTCTTCGCCCAAGCGTTCATTTATTACAAAATTGCTTTCATTATTTGTAATAAATGAGTGCTTGCACAAATATGATGTGTTTTAACCTGGTAAGCAAAGACTTATCAGTGTGTGCGTTTCAGAGGACAGACGCGTCCGATAAGACACTTGTAATTATGAATGTGAACAGTCATGACATGAATCCGATTTGACCAAAAAAAACAACTAAAAAAATTTTATTGAATGCGTCTTGTGATGTGAATGTAAAATAATCTCATCTGGCCTACTCATTAGAGATGAGTTTATTAAGCTAGAAATGATTTATTATATAAAAAATTCTTTTATTTCTGTAAAGCTGTTTTGTGGCGAGGTCAATACAAATAGAATTAAATTCTAACACATTGATTACATTTTTAAAAATCCCAGGCCGAGTCAGATAGGTTTAATGATCATCTTGGTTTCTTGTTATATTGTAGATTAAGTTCGTTTAATGCTTTTATGTGGCTCTGTCAGATGTTAAAATGAAATCTGTAATTCTAAAACTCTAACTTAAGATGCTTTTATGTTTGTTTTTGTTTCTATACTACAGCTCAAAGCGCAGGATTCCAGGATCTCCCATCATCCCCTGTGAAGACGCTCCTAAACCTCCCTCAGTCCGCCACGACATCTTAGTTAAGGTTCTCTGTAACCATGTTCATGTTGCCAGGCCAGAAAAACTGGACAATATGACGTGAATATAAATAACCCTACACAAAGATGGGTCCAAGCAGAGCATCAGGGCCATTATGGGAAATATCTATCTATATCTAACTCTAGTTTCTCAGTGACACTTTTCTTTTCTTCCTGTGAGTATCGTCTGTAAAGTGCTGGTGTTTTATCGTAACCTCAGTATCGCATTATATCACATCACCCAGCTCTAGTCCGTGTTTCCTTTCCTGTTTAAATCTCGAGTTAAATCATTTTGAAAGGTGTCACGTTGAGAGCTGAAGGCTTTGCTGTTTAAAATGGAGCGTCACTGGCAGTGTCATCTGTTTCCTAAATGTGTTACATAATTATATCCTCATTATAACAGCAGGTAATCATTACCAGAGATAAATCGCAGCAGCGTTTCAGGAAGGCTCTTTGGCACGAGTCAGACACTAGATGGCACTGTGGCTCATTTCTAGCACAGATAATACAAATCCATATTACTCGTTTAATCTTATATTTGTTGGCTTTCAAATATTACTTTTAGGACAAATGGATATGGAAATACGTGCACAGACTTTTTTTCCCCTATGAGACGCTTTGGATTTACACCTATTGTTTTATTTTTTTCCACCGTCTTTCACACGCCAGGTTCACTCCCCTGGTTCTGAAAAACACCTTTTTTTTTTTCTTCTTCTTCTTCTCTGCTCCAAAACACCTGGTTCATTTCAGAAAAAATAAAGAGCTGTTATGAGTCATAAATGCGCAGGACACCAGGGTACTTCAGGACCACGGCTGGTAACCTGCGCTTGATCTTAATTAGAAATAAGTGTTTGATTTTTCACCCTGATTTTCCAGTCATGGAGGGAAAATCTCACATGGTAAATATGAGATCAGAGATCTTAAAGGAAATGATTTGACGTTGTCGCAACCATAGACAGTCATCAACCACGTCCTGTCAGGATTGGATTTAAAAAAAAATTATTATTATTTGAAATTTGCTGGGAGGCGGGGGTAAAATGCCAATGATATGAGCTGAGATTATCGTATAAAAGCTGCAAGAATTAAGATTTTTTTTAAAACATGAAATACACATGGCGTCTATGGTACACATGGTACCTTAAAAGCCTTATAATAATTGTTAAGAAAGGAAAAAAAAACAACAATCATCTAGATCATCATTTACTCGAGCCAAAGTTTGACTGATTGACACTCACTTTAATCGCAGGTCTATCATTAGACAATCTTCAACGTACCGAACGTGTAATCAAGTGGTCTGTTACAGATTTCGCCCAACGTACAAGACGAGGTTAAAGCTAAATGTGTGACACAGGAAGAAAAAAACACTTTACTTTATACCCAGACTTTCTAACACTTCAGGTTCGATGGAGGAGAGAAAAACAAGCGAAAAACATCCACCCAGGAAAAGGATTGAGAACCTGCGCTCCAGACAGATTTACTGGGGAAACAGTGGCGCACTGGTTTTAAAGGGTTTTGCGCTATTGATCCGAAGGTCACGAGTTCAAATCCCAGCAGCACCACTTGGGTTCTTGAACAAGACTTATTGTAACCTTCAAACCGCTCAGTCGTTTCTTGTCCAGATCGTACGCCAGCTCCGGAATGGAGCGAATATATATGTGTAATGATCGAGAGTCATGGGGGTTGAAAGGGTCATGGGGTATTAATGAGAATAATGTCTCGATTTCCAGGCTAGTTTCTTGTTCTGTCAAAAACGCTGTTTTCTACCTTTCAGAAATAAACGTCTACCGTGATTCCGACTCAGTATCCATCTTGTGCGTGTCTGTATTCATTTATTTATGAATATTGTCTTTTCCCTTTTTCTTTTTCTATCTCTTAAGCATCATGAGTTTGAGTGTATTCCCCTCCCCCACCTGCACCCCCACTACCACACCACATCAACCCCCTCTTCATCGAGGCAGAACCAAGCTTTTCATTCACATCTTCTCCCTCTCTTTTTATCTATCAGTCTTTTGAGAGAGAAATGATGCAGTCACAAGTCACAGCTGGTCGTTACGGAAGACGGAAAGGATGTACGCGTGTCCTCCGAGCTCCCCGTGCCAATAATAGTGACACGCCACGTGGTCGGCGCACGTATACATATATAAAGGCGGCGTTACAGATAGATAGTTGCGACGACTCGCTCGGATCACAGCTCAGTGGGGATGAGATCTGGATGGTGGTGGTGTTTAGTATTTGTTATGCGTAGTGAGAGATAAAGGAGGTGTTAAAGTCGGTGAGGGGACCAAATGTTTTCACAAAGATCTGACAGTTTTGACCTTGTGGAGACGTTTTCTGAGGGGAGGGAAAAGAAAAAAAGTGAAAATGTTTCCCATTGGTTGCTGAGGTTAAGGTTAGGCATTAATTAGCTGCATGAATAATTACGTCAAAGGCAAGGTCCTCATAAGGATAGAAAGGCAAACACTAATGAGAATGTGTGTGTGTGGGGAAGAGGGGAAAGGGGTTAAGTCCCCCGCGTTGCATGCACTGGGGGAAGCACGCAGCAAGAGATCGATTCTTATTTAGATGAAAATGAGGCCGAGAGTGCATCTGCCTCGGAGAGAGAAAGAGGACGCTTATTCAGACCGGGATTAAAAAAAAAAAAAAAAAGCCTATTTTCTCGATGTGACAGGTAGCCTTCACTTAGAAAGTCAGTGAACAGACGATCAACACCTTGCACATGCATGTCCCCTAATTTTTATATTTAGTAAAGCTTTCAAGGAATCCTTCTTCAGGTTTTTTTTCCTCCTCTGAGAAAGCAGAAAGCTTTAATCAGGTTTCTACCCAAAGCCTAAGGGTGATCGTGTTAAAGATGTGCAGCAATGTACTGTAAATTGGAAAGAAAAGGAAAAAAAACACAACCATAATGAAGCGGTTAAAGATGAAGCAGAAATGAGAGAAAATCTTTGCAGAGCTGTTCACACATTCGTCTTAGTCAAGCGCTTTATCCTGGTTAGGGTTGTCATGGATTTGGAGACAAACGTCCCAGGAACTATCCGAGGGAGGAAAAAAAATCCTGGATGTTCATTACAGGACACCATGGACATTGTGGATTTATACCCCAGGGCAGTTTAGTCTCCTCAGTCTCATCTGTTCTACATCATATAGTGTTTTTCAGGATGTCGGAGGAAACCGGAGAACCCGAAGGAAACCCATAGATAAAAACCTGAGTAGTGGAACATTCAAATTTTCATACATACTAATGAATTTGTAAGAGCGTTACGCAAGAAATCTTATTAATCCACCGGAATTCTGTACTTTTCTCATTATTTTTGACGTGTGCAGCAATTCCATCTTGTGCTAAACTCAGACATATACACAGGTTCAACAGTGCTGAAGTATTTCCTTTAAACAGTGCCAGGAATGCCAACGAGCAGAAAACTCAGAAACTAGTTTGGAGAGAGGGATTAAGTAAACACTGACCCCAACATGTTTATCTCGTGAGTGTTAAGAGCAGTCGTGTGATAACGAGTTCAGGTCGCGGTTCATTCGCTCGCACTCATCCTCGCCTCTCCTCTCAGATTGATTAGCCGGAGATTGCAGGAGAGAGATGTGCCGAGCGTCAGCACAAACCGCCGCCGAGGCTCGTCCTGCTCTCTTTCTCGGACGTTCACCGCCTCGTGTTTCTGTCACAGTCCAGGAGATGGAGGATTTTCTGATCTTCTGATGTTTGTCCTGCTTTTTACAAAAAGGTGGTGGCTGTCTTTCTTTATGTGACGCCACAAAACATTTTCATCTTATTCATTTTAACCTGCACGAAAATTGTTGCAGTTTCTGACGTTTATTATCATTATTTTATCTCCTGTTTCATGTACAATCCCAAAAAATATTTTACTTCGTCTTTATCCTGAAAAAGTTTCGAAATAAAATTATAAAAAACAACTCTAAAGCTGAGTATAAAAATTTGTGTACCTTTAGGACAAATGAACAAGGGGACAAGGGGTTTCTTGGGGCATTTTTTTTTTATAAACACATCTTCCTCTCTCAAAGGTTCAAAGGTTCCTCTGTTCAAAGAAACAGACATAATCACATTATACATGTTAAGGATGCGAATGATCCTTTGTCAGAGAGCAAATGATAGATGTAATTTCATTTCAATAATTTATTAACAGTTTATTTTCTCAAATGGGACACAAATACTCTGTCAACATGGATGCTTTTATACATTTTATGTTTACAACTTCTTATTTCATTAAAGATTCTCACCTGCATCATGATTTTCAGTGTTTCTAATTATTATTATATTTATTAATTTAAAAAGTATAAGTTGTTACAAAAATGTTGTAACTGAACCTGATCTATATTACTGTTAATATTTTTATCATTAAAAAATAGAAATTTGCTTAATAGTAAATAGAATTTCATATTTTTTTCCATTATGGAAACAATAGAGGATGAAAAATGCATCTTTCTTTGACATTTTAACTTAAAGTATTTATTTTCCTTTTCTTTGATTTAGGTTATCCCCCCTGATCATTTTCTAGTTTCTAGTACTGAAGGCTGTGTTGAAGAAAGCCATCCTTTTAGAATGAACAAAATACAACTCACTTTTGACTTTCCTCGAGTGCATGCATAATCCCAGAATAAACACATATTAGTAGTAGTAACCTTTGATTTTTTTTTTTTCTGCGCCTAATTATCCTGTTCATTTCTTAATTTATTTGTTTCTTAATATAATTACAGTACTGTATATATTTGAACATGTTTGTTGATAAACAGATGTGCATTAAAAAAAAATTCAACCCAAAAACCAGAGAATTTTATGAAATCCAGTATGACAACAACAACAACAAAACAGTTTTGGGATTAACCATGTGCCATGTCAGTGAGAAAAGAAAAATAGACAAATAAAAGCACGATCAGGATGAAGGATGAATGATGTGAAGTGACGCAGCTGATCTGAGATGATTTTTTTTCCTTTTGTAATTTGTTAGGAGTGCCATGTAAATTTTGTTTTTTTATTAATCACCCAGAGTGATGAGTGTGGATGTGAATGAGAGTGACCACTCTGCCCCTAGAGGCTGCAGCCTATATTCCAGCCTCCGCCGTGACGTAGACACGTACCGTGTTGCCAGATTGAGTTTAACACTTCGCTCAATCTTAGCTTAAAAATTCCTTATAAATGAAACATCACGCGAGCTACCATCAGCACAGTGATGTTGGTGGAGTTAATTGATAATAGACAATAATAATAGTTTATACATTGTTAGAACTGATTTGTGAAATATGCCGCTTTGAATCAGGAAGGATAATAGGAAGAATATGGCAACCATATGATAGCCCCAGTGAAAGGGCTGAGCGAGTGTAGCAGAGCGAAAAGGCTTTCTCGGGGCAACCAGCCGACTGGCCACTTCGCTCGGATGGAGCTCGGCATGTTTACCTGTTCGGTTCGCGTTACATTTTCAACCTAAAAATTTATTTCTTTTTGTTTTAATGCTTCATTCATACACGCAGCGCACGCTTTAGCTATCTCTGCTATCTTCGTTTCACGATTTCTCTTGTGTTGCTAAGCTAGTTTGGCTATCATGCTAGTTCGCTAGTTAGCTTTGTTGCTAAAAAAAACACAAGGAAGGGGTTTAAAAAAAGTCAGGTTTGTTTTATTTTATTTTTAAAATTATTTTGTGTAGTTAACTCCACCTGAAACTGACCTGTGCGTTAATTCTGGGTTGTTTCTATATATTTTTACTATCGTAAATATTTGCAAACCCTCCATAACCGCTGCGCGTTTGCAGAAAGTGAACGCTGCATCATTATTATTCGCTCGGGTTTTTTCCTCTCTCTCGGTCTACATTTGTATTATTCTTTTTTTTAAATCCGTAACTTTTATTTTGTTCGTGTCTATTCTTTATTTTTTTTAGACATAAAAATCGACAAATATTGAATATTGTACTGCTTTCAAAGTTGATGCATTAACACAATTAAGCTTTTTTTTTTAAACGGACAAAAAAAAAACGATGCTGTGTTCACTGGCGGTCGGATTTCACAGAGTCAATGCGTTTTTAGGACCTCTTTCTATTTGGTTAGTTTAAAGCTTATTTTATTGTTATACACTCCTCGTTGTTCAGTGTACGCAGGTTAACATAGAACACTCTGTAACACAAAGAGAACTAACACTTCCAAGTGTTTAAAACAGTATTAAAGGTGCGCTTGGTGTTTGTTTTTGCGCATGATCTCACACTCGGACACTTAAACTCCAGTATATTTTTGGTTTATTACCTAATTTGGGAGCTCGGTTGTTTTTTAAACTAATCTGAAAGAAGCATGGACGATCATCAGACCCGCATGCTGTCGGGACTAACCGGGCTCGGGGGACTGGGTCAGGGCGACCCGAACGACCCGGATCCGGTCCGGAAGCAGCAGGACATCGGGGACATCCTGCAGCAGATCATGGCCATCACAGATGAAAGCCTGGACGAGGCCCAAGCCAGGTAAAATTTATATATAAAGATAAATGATGGAAATATGAAAATGTTGTGTGAGGAGAGAGAGAGCACATTTGAATGCTGGATTTGAAATCTGTACCAGTCCGTAAAAAAAACATGATTTGATTTAATGTGAAAGCAAATTGTTTGTAGTAACTACTGACCCTGATTTTCTCCAGCATTGCGTCCTCCAGATTGTTTTTCCTAAACTTATCTGAATACGAGAATTCTAGAGATCTGGAGTTCAATCCTGAAAAATCAGCCTCATCGATTCTCACCCGTATGACTAATAAATAATTGAATATGTATATGTAGGTGAGTTTAAAAACAAGACCTCAAGCCCTGGCCTTAACACAAGTCTGTTTAACCGATGAGAATAAATCCCGTTCGGAGAACAGACGTCAAGTCTGGAACACTAAACTTTCTGATATTTCAAAGATTTGGACAGGGAGGAGAGAGCACATTTGAATGCCGGATTTGAAATCTGTACCAGTCTGTAAAAACAGAATTTGACTACTTAATGACACTTTTTAAGAATGCATGTGAAAAGCAAGTATTTCTCCAGCATTACCTCAACTTTGTCCCCCCCCACTAAAATCATCCGAATTCTAGAAAGGATCCGGAGTTCAATTCTGAGAAATCATTCTTCTCAATTCCCTGAGTTGTCATAAATATAACGAATAAATGTAGGAAAAGTTAAAGCATAATAAGTGAGTGTGTATGTGAGAGAGAGAAAGAGATGTTCCTAGAGTAACAGGATGCCTCGGGGCTAAAAAAGCAAAAGCAGGCTTTAAATTAAAGTGTTTAAAAATGAATTCGTAAAACAAGGTTTGACTCCCTGCAACCTCCTCCTCCTCTCAGACGTCCTTCTGTATCTCTAGGAACCTTTTGCACTATGCCTCAACTTTTACTGCATCCAGAATCTCTCCTTGTTTTTTCCTTCCCAGCTTGCACTTCAAGTCTGTTTCACATTCGCTCACATCATAATCGAATACAGCGATTAAATGACAAGCCTCAATCCTGATAAAAATAGTGTAGTAGTAAAAAAAAATACAAAATCTAGAAAGGTGTTAAGTAGAATTAACTTTCTTTTGTTTCTTGTCTGTGCTTTTTAAAAAAAAAAATTTTTTATAAAGGTGTTCTGTCAGATCATACGACGTTAACTTTAAAAAGCAATAAATACCCACTCAGGGGAAAAAGCATGGTGCTAAACTGCACCTTTCCTTCATGCCTTTAATATACGTCCTTCATCTGGAAGTGTGACGGCTCAAGCGCACTTTTAAAACCAGATTCGAGGCATGGAATTAGTTTTAAACTCGATTAAAGATTTCGAGGTGCGCTCCACATGCCGTGTCAGTAAAAGATCATATACTGACGGTGCACGCGCAAAGGTTCGACTCCAGCCACGAGGAATGGCTTTTTTTTTGAGAGAGAGTGTACTTTAATGTTTCCCCAGAGGAGCGAGCTGAAGAACCCTTCAGGGAAGCGTTCCGTTTCTGAGAGCGTACAGCCCGAGGTGCTCGTGATGTTCAGGTTTTATGTGGGGCTGAAGAGCGAACATGGCTCTGTGATTAATACTTTACTGATCCCGTGAGAGAGTTCAGTTCGGTGGGGGGGGGCGTTTCTCTGCAGTTCTTTTATTAGACGGATAAATATGGGCTCCTGAAGGTTTTGTACAGCATCTAGAACTTTTAAGAGACAGAATGAAGTGCTCTAAGATTAAAAATGTTTGGGACTTTAAAAAACATGCAGTGTTAGAGATTTGCTTGTGAACGAGACATCTTTGGTTGTTTAAGTGCAGGGACAAAAAATAAATAAAAAAAACATGTGAACTTTGGAGATGTTCGGAATTGCAGTGACGTATAAAGATTCTATGGTGGAAGCCGAGACATGAGTGATTTAAAGTGTGTGGATTTTTATTTTATTTTATTTATTTATTTATTTTTTTGCCACATCAGAGCAGCTTCCCTAATGCGTCTCTCGTTTACAACTTGAAAACCCCCCTGAAATCATGTGTGTGTTTGAGGGTCAGGAACCTATAAAAAGTTGTAAATACATGGAAAATATCAGGTCACAATATTGCTTAAACATATTTCTGCTATACACTATCTATTTATCTCTCTCTATAAGCATAATCTCAGACTGATGGTTCTGTTCACTTCAAATTTTTGTATTTATTTATTTTTTAATACAAGTTTTGTACAAGTAGCTGAACACGTGTATGACCGCATGATTAATTACAAGACCTCAAGCCTTGTCCTTACCCAAATTCTGTTTCATTAATGATAAAACCCATCAAGAGGACAAATGTCAAGTCTGGAGCAGGTTACTGTAGGTCCAGGGGTGGAGCATAAGGAATGTGGGCGGGAACAGTGGAGCAACCTGTTAGAGGTCCAAGACTAATCTAATCTAATATTTACAAAAAACATATTATATAAATGAATAAGGTACATGTTATTTATGAAATTGATCATTTCTAATTAATCTGAAAAAATATGGTAATGTTGGTATTAATTTAAACAAGTTTGTTTATTTAAGAAAATAATTACTGTGGATGTGTTTATATATCTAAGTCAGTTTGTTTGTCTGTATTGAGCAATAAAAAATTTTTTTAGGAATAATGTAATGTTTTGAATAGAAATAGATTCACATTTCTTCCTTTTAATTACTTGTTTAATTATTTAGTTATTTAGTAATATTTAGAAGAAATAAATAGATCTATGTACAGGTTACAATGAACTTAAAATGTAAGGATATTTTATGATTTTAAGTGCAAATTTTTTTTGCTTGAAAAATCATTTTAAACATTGCATAAAAATTGTCTTGTCAGTTTTCTCAGTGTGTGTGTATGTATATATATATGTGTGTGTGTGTATATATATATATATATATATAAAATATACACAAATTATATGGCCTTTTTTTTTTGTTTGTTTTTGTTTCATTTAATTCTGCATTTTATAGCAGGAAGTAGCAGAAGCTCAGGTTAAAGCCAGTGAAATAAAATCCAGTAGCCCTGAATAAGTTAAGTCCCACTACTGTACTCTGTCAGCACTGTTATAGATCACCTGTTATAAAGCGCTATAAAGCCTATCTGTGACGGCTGAGTCACAACCGCTCCTGTAACAGTAACGCCGCCACCAGGAGTGCTCCCATCATAGGAGGGTGCGACGCCGTCGCACAGCGCACATCCATCTGTTGCGCATTAGTCACATGCAGAGGAGTTTTAATGGAGCAGTTCGGCTCTACACAAGTTCTCCCAGTGGGCCGAGAAACGCAGCGGAGCCCCGGCTTCGGTCACGCTACACGGATTTAATCTGCCGTAATGACCGTTACTTAACCCCCTGTTTCACTTCGCTCTCCTCCTTCAAGGTCTCAACGCACGGATAACCGTAAATCGCTATAAAGCGCGTGTTTGTACAGAGAGCGGCGCATGTCCCGCCAAGCGTGTGCGGATGAACGAACGCGATTAATCTGCTCCCTCATTAGCATAGATAATCACGGAGTCTTAATTAAGTCATTGCCATCATGCTGAGAGCGGGATTTCGGAATGATGTTCGTCAGTGCCGCAGCACTTCGCGGAGAGCGCGCCGTCTTTATTCGCTGTTTTTGCACCGTGGCGATATCGAGTTCTTCCTCAGGAGGTGTTGATTCATTTTCTATCACAGCAGCTGTCTCGTGACAAGAGAAATCACACCTAGTGTTGCGTTATCGTATCCATGGTAACACCTTGCACGTTTTGTGTACGTCAGATTCTGTGTGTGAAACCTAGGGCTAATAAAAATATTTTATAAAAAAAAAAAAAATTGTTGCTTAGCAAAGCATCAACTTTTTCTTTCGGAAGGAGTCTCCAGTTTCAGTGGATTGTAACGTGAAGGAAGTTTTCATGATCGTCTGAAGACCTTGTTGAGGACTAGCTGCTAGGATAAATCCGGCACCTCACAGCATTCGAGTTCGCACCGCGGTGTTCTGTAACGCGTATAAAATCGTACTTGCGACCTGACTGTCGTTCATTTGTTTTCCGATGTCGAATTTTCGAATTCGATTCCACACAACTTATTGAGTTTTTAGGATCAAGGTTGATGGTCTGACACACAGGGGTTTAAAAGTTCTTGCACCCGCAGCCTTGTCATCTTTAGTGCAAAATATTTAGACTAACATTGATTTGGATTTGTCAGCAACATTGTTGCATCAAGTTTGCAAATCAACATTTTTAGTATTTTTCTCCAATGTAGTAGTGATGTTAGTGGTGATTGTGGAAATATGAGAAAAGCTCTGAGTAGTACAGGTGGGATTCATCTGATTGTGGGATCGTAAGGTTCCCCTCTACAGCGCTGGAATGCATACAACAGGGAATCGATTCTGTAACGTGTTGATTACCAGTCAGCGTTTAGCTCATGTTTTTGGATCCTTGATTGTAAAATTTTTGGCATCCCCAGCCACCTCTTTGATCATGCCAAGGGAAAATATTCCGGCTAAAAGTTTTGGCACCCACGCGGTAATAGTCTTTGGTGAATTTGTTGGACGTAAATCTCAGACATTTTCCAGAACGGTGCGGTCAGATGTCTCTCAGATTCTAACATCAATGGACTGAACGGTCTGACACGAAAGATTAGGATTTTACAGGATTAGATTTGACTATTTGTTCACATTTGAGAGTTGATGCACCGTCATCTCATCTGTAAGTTATTATTATTTTTTTCTCAATAATGACAGATTTGACTTGATTGATGTCTTGGTGATCGGATCACGTCCATATATATTCGTGCATGTTGTAATGAATAAAGGAATCCGGGCTCGCCTAACTACTTCGCTCGATGATGGTATACGATTTTTGGATCGCCGTTAATTTGACACACTCTTTAGTCCCTACGCGGATGTAGCCTCAAGCTCCCCCCCCCCTCTCCCCTCTCTCTTTCCCTTGATGATACTTTTTTTTTTTTTTTTTTTTATTCATTGAAGGATCACGGCTGCTCTGCTATGCGTCATTAGCTTGCACTCTCCCCCTCTTCCTCTTCACCAAACCGTTTGACCACCTGGTTCTCTTAATTAATTCACTTCTTTTTCGACCCCCCCCCTCCCTCCTTCCTTTTCGTCCCTCCCTCCCTGGTGTTCATCCTTTTCATTGTGTGCGGCGTGCAATCAATTCTCCTATAATGTGTGCACGAGAGCAGCTGGTCGCAAAATCGAGTTTCTATTAATGAGATGGAGGGAGGACGGCACACGGATAGGGATATCGCTTGGTACGCACAAGTCGGAAGTTTTATTAAAAAAAAAAAAAAAAAAGGCGGTGTTTAAAAACGTGAAGCAACTTCCTGTATAGGTGTTCATCGTGTCACTTTTCCGGCGTTCCGTCTGCAGGTCGAATGACGGCCAGTCGGGTGTCCTGATTCTGACAGGGAATTCTAAACTAAACCAGAGTGTGTGTGTGTGTGCGCATACCGGACTATTTTCACTAAGACAGAGCTTTCACTTGCACAGTGAGCAAAAGCGCTGTGCTTGTGATCGCATCAATGATGCTACGATGCACACGTCTATTAATCTTACTTGCGTAAATCCATATTTTTGACGTTCGTGAAAAGTTTCACCCAGTCTTACTGTCAGAGAGAGAGAGAGAGCTGAGAAAGTTGTGAAAGTTCTCCAAACCCCGTCAGTGGAGCTACTTGATTTTCTGGTGGGACCGGACGCAGCATGTTTTCAGGAGTCCAAGAGATTGTTTGCAGAAAGGAAAGCATACCGGTTACAAATAGTGTTTACTCAGTCACTAACTCGCGGATTATACTAACTCTGTTCTCTTCTGATTTAAGGTTCTGTCCCAAACACGGATAAATACAAGTATCACATCAGTAGAGCTGCGACTTTTTACGTATTTACAATTGATTAGGGTAAAAAAAATTCTAAAATCGACGAATCCCTAAGGATTCCATAAGGTTCAGGTTCATGCAATACTGCCACCTACTGGACTGGAGCGTGGTGAAGTTACATCGCCTTTTCGTATATCGGGTACTTTCAGCATAATTTTTTAAATAACTTTAAATGCTATCAATCTGTTTGCGACAAATTAGACATATTTTATTGCTATTTATTTACATTGAATTGAAAATCACAATGCACACCCCAAAAAAAATTTCTAATCGACTCATCATTCTACCTGCGATTTCCAGCTCCACGCTCGGCTCGGGTGCGACATGCTTGTTTTTCCCCCCGCAGTCGCATCCAACGCCACAAACGTTACTTTTAAATGAACAAAGGGCGCATTGTCTGTCTATAAGCGAGTCGCATCACGCCTGTAATGTTTTGCAGAGACTCGGTTACTAAGAGGATGTCTGTATTGGATTAGTATCAGGTATCGGCCCACACTCATTGCTCGGTGTTAAAAATAGGATCGCTGGTTTTAAAACGCACCTCCGAAGGCGTCCTAACAAGCCTTCCTTTGTGTCGGTACGTTGTCATCTGAGTGGTTTAATGATCTGTTGCGTCATCCATAATGCATTGTGCGCGTCAATCATTTTTAATTTAGAAGTGTCTCTATGTTACACGCTTTTTTATGGACCGCTGGGTTTTTGTCATAGGCAGAATATTTTTAATACATTTAAAGTGAAATGAATTCTAATTAAAACCTCCTCTGGCATGTAATGCACACGCGAAACGAGGTGCATGTCAGTATTTATAATTAACAAGTGATGCACTATTCGTTTTTCCACCAAGGTAGATTAAACTCTCTTGTTGACCAGAGGTTTTTTTTTTTTTTTTTTTTTTTAAATCGTCTTTTCTTTCTCCACCTTTTAGTTACGAGTTTGAGATACCCACAATGCTGTTTGACTACTTGCTGATAGACGTGCAACTGCCATTCTCCATAGGGAGAGCACTGCAGTGGTGCTTTCTACATTTTGGTTAAATTTTGATGAGTGCCCCACTCACAGCCCAGCTCAGAGATGCCTCCATGCATTGAGGGAATTTGAGTCCAGAGTTTGCTCCATGTCTCCCACTTCTCATTTATACCAGTGCAATTCCAATGTAACAACAAAATCCTGATCATGACCTGCTGTTTGGGTGGGAATCACCAGGGTTCATGCGATATGATATCACAACACCTTTGTGCCAATTCAATTTGTATTACGATTCTGCAAGTATCACGATTTTATAAATAATGAACTCCTGCCACACAGGATGCTGTTTTATTGGATGCCAGTGTTTGACGTGCCCCACTTGTAGAGTTGTTGTAGAGGAACATAGTTGTTTTACCACCTCAAATGCAAACATATGTAAATAAAAATTTTATATAAAAAATAATTTTAGAGTCAGTGTGGTGATGAATCGATTATTATTTTTTTCTCTCCCCTCCCCCCTCACATCTCTATTATTCACCTCTCTGGTGATGTCTGAGTGACGCACCAAAAACACCAACCAACAAGTAATCACTTGCTTTGCAACGAGACACCAGCGTGAACCTTCAACAGGAATTAGGATCTGTTTATACACAATGATGATGATCTCGGCTCATTTTATTGCTTTCTAATGCAACTGCGACGTTTAATTAGCTTACACGAGCTGATCCAAATCTCCCACAAGATGTCTAACATTATCACGTGTTAGTTGGTGTTGCATCGTGGAGATTTCTGATAACTATATATTAACATTTAATGCTCCTGATCCTGCTTAATCTGGTTTTGTGGACCTGTTGGATTTCGGTTCACTAGGAATGATCTAATAATTCGCCCAGTAAGCCGAACTGTCTGATCTCCTGTCACTGGGGCGATAAAGAGAAGCACGAGTCCGATCCGGGATCAACCAAGGATGATGGTTTAGAGAGAGGGAGAGAGAGCTGTGGTGCGGGTCAGAACTGTCGATCTAAAGCTTGCAAACACACGCAGAGAGAGAGAGGAGGAAATGAAACGAGCCAGCTCATTTGTTTGTTTTTTGTCAATTCGCATAAATCACTTCATAACATCATAATATATATACACACTCAGCAAAAATAAGAAACGCCCCTTTTTCAGGACTATGTATTTCAACAATAATGTTGTAAAAATCCAAATAACTTTACAGATCTTCATTGTAAAGGGTTTAAACAATGTTTTC